>JAPYMA010002260.1:0-54444 GCA_035041965.1 Anisakis pegreffii
GTTGTTCGAGGATATAGTTGAGAAGTGAACTGGGGTAGGGCTAGAAGGTGATGTGAGGTGAAGTTATATGAGACAAGCTCTTCGTGCTAAATTTTGATGATCAGAATGGCGCACAACTAAGTCCAAATGAATAAATACTGGAACAGGACTGGTTTTGTTTGAACGAATATCTCAAGTTGTAAGCATAGGTTCAAGCTGAGATCGATATATTACATACGTAAAGGTGAATGAGTGATTGAAAAATGCAGATGACCTTCAGATCAACAAAAGGAAATGAATATTAGAGGCGAGGCGAGCATCTAAGGTGAAGCATATCCTCACAAAACAATGAATGGTAACCCTTCAGCCCATATTATGGAAAGTTTCTCCAACAGTGGGATTACACTAAAATTTTTTAAATAAACCAGTCATGAACATGCAAACATTTCAAAGTATACGATGGAATCCGTCGGAAAGTAGCAAACCGAAATTCTCGTCTGACGAACATTCACGCATAATTTTGAGGGATTAGCCAACTTTTGTGGTAGAAATCCAGCTATTTTCTGTTGGAATATAAAAATTTTGACTGCGAACATTGAACGTTGATGATAATAAAATGATTCTAAAGATGGAACTAACGTCAGGGGTCGCATACGAGCGTGCCATCGCTTCCTGTATTTCATTGTTCAAATCCAGCATATCCTCCATTTCATCTTGAAGATTCTCGATCTTATCAATATCCAAATTTTTGTATTCTCTTTGCATGGTCCTCAAGCCGCCTTTCATAGCCGCAACTGTTGTCTAAAAAACGTGACTGACTTTCAGTTAGAACGAAAGGATTTCTGAGAGCACGAAAACTAAAAATGTTCTAGAACTGAGTAATTTTTGCTGGAAATACTGCAGAAAGGATTATTTCTCCGATGAACTGATCGATCATCAGAAATGTTTGGAGCACAGTCGAAGTCAGCAAATTCCTCCGACTGAATTTCCGACCGAACACGATGAAACTAGCCTGAGTATCTTTCATTCCTTGAATAGCGAAATTACTTTGTTCCATATTAAACGACTGTTGCGACAATTGATCTCGTTGATTTTCGTAGCATACGTTTCTGTTTCAAAATTCTGAATTTTAAATTCTCACTTCACATCGAAAATCCAATGCGAAATTTTCATTAAAAATTAAAACAATATAATGACTGAACAGAATGGATATTACTTATAAATTCGACATCATACATCTCACTATCAGATAAGTCAATATTTCATTACGGAATGTTGATAGTCCCAATTGATAATTGATTACGCGACAGATTCAGAAGATATCCAAAAATTTCTCAAACAAATTTTTCGCCTCGATTCAGACTCAGAAGACTCCGCCACTTCATAATGACAAGGGAAAAGCGTTTTGAGAAAGGCTTCTGGGTCTCATACATTGTGAGTCGCACAGTTATAGATGTTCGGCTTAGAATAATCTTGGCTGAGTTACTGAAATGTGAACTTCGAAGAAATATAACCTGAGAGCTTTTTGTTTGAGTTGATTTTTGCCTGGGCCCTCACGCATTTTCTTCATTTGATCTTTGTATTTGACGAGATCCGCATCGAGCATGGCGATCTTCTTATCGATAGTCTCAGCTCGTGAATCAATATTCAATATTGCATCACCTAGATTTGGTGGTGGCTCCTTCTTGCCGGATGCTCCGAAGATACGTCGCATTTTCAGCCGTTAGCACTGCAACAATTACATCAGATTGCTTCGAACATGAGCATATTACTTTCGGAATACGAACGCATAAAGCAACTAAAATTGTGCAGTCCCATTCAAAAAACAAAGCAATCGATTCAAACCGTTGATAACTAGAAGATTGGATAGAGTCCGGAAATATGATTTAATGGTTATGACAGCCGATTTGAAATGCTCGACTAATGAAATTTTAGAATTATTACGTAAAATATCGGCCAATCCACGATTAAAAGTCCCATCAGGAGCTGACCAGGCTGTCAAAAAACTTTAAAAAATAACCAGTAATACGAGCTTAGCCGGAGTGGATCTTACTATTATCATCGCTAAATTATGAGTAATCAACGTTCAAAACGTTCGCATTTCCACTCAGAATGTTCGCACTCTCAACGGTTAATGAAGTAACAGCGTTCAGTTCTCTTCTCACATATTTTGACCGATGGTGGGAATGTTAAAGTGTGTGGGAATTTCTCTCACGTCAGCTGATTAGTGAAGATCCCCTGTTTTGGGAAACTACACGAATACTGCGCATTCGTTTTACTTCTCATTCAGTTTCAGATGCATGCTCTCGTTCAACTGTTAACTTTATACAATTATTTTTTCATCGCTATAATTTGAATTGATATGCTTCATCTGACTGTGTGCATCGACGTCATGAAGCCTCCGTTACAAATTATATAAATTTTTCATCTGTGTTACAATTATGCAGATGGATGGGGAAAAATCAACGTAAACTGACAGATCGGCTAGAAGTGATTATAAAATCGACAAATTTTGATTGTAGTCACTGATTTATTAAAACATATTATCGTTGTTCATTCAACTCAATCAACAAGCGTCAATGGTCGCAGTGGGATGTCGTAGTGTACCACATTTGGGCGTAGCCTCAGGTTGAGGTTAATACCGGAAACCATTCATTTTTAAAAGACAACTCATCCGGAAGCACTTCAACATTGATTTATACAAATAAATACACCTCAAAGCGACTATCGGTTTGCATTAGAAGTGAAATGGCGTTTAGCCAAACTTTTTCTTCGATTTTTAATTGTTGAATAAATGAGTGGAAATGATTTCATTGTTTTAAAGGTCTGCGATAGATCAGATTCTAAAGTTTTTGTTTATTTCATAAATATCATCTCATTGTGTCTGTTCTTATCATCAGGTTAAAAAAGCGGTTTATATCTTTTTTAATAGGTCTCAATACGTAATATTCTTTATATCCGTTTGATTGATCGTGAAACTCGGCTATTTTTCCAGACTGATTCACTGATTTCTGATTAGCATCGAATAGAATTCATTGAATTCGATTTGATTGCAGTTTCCAAATGTAGAAGGAAAAATATTCCTGACTGTCGCTGTAATCGTTGCCGACTGCATTGTTCAGTTTCAGTCAGAAATTTAAATTGTTCAAATTTCAGTTATTGTTTTGTGTTTTAGTATGATTCGATTTATTCTGATCCAGAATCGAGCAGGCAAGACTCGTCTTGCGAAGTGGTATATGAATTTTGACAACGATGAAAAGCAGAAATTGATTGAGGAGGTTCATGCTTGTGTAACCGTTCGTGATGCAAAACACACAAATTTTGTTGAGGTTTGCTTTTCTTCTTT
Organism: Anisakis pegreffii; assembly: GCA_035041965.1. Lineage (NCBI taxonomy): Eukaryota > Metazoa > Nematoda > Chromadorea > Rhabditida > Anisakidae > Anisakis > Anisakis pegreffii. The sequence goes on from JAPYMA010002260.1 coordinate 3,326, forward strand.
CAATTAGCCATATTTTCGTCGTGCCCTCAATTGGTATTTCAGTTTTTGTTCACTGAATTTGATGAATCAGTTATCGTTGCCACATTACTGGTTCTAGTTTCGGACGTTTTTATTGGGAATCGGATATTTAATTTAATAAGTGACACGCTGTGAAATATTTCCGCTTTTCTCTCGCCTAATTTATGGATTCTTAATGAGTTGTGGATTAAAAAATTATACGAAACGATGTGAATGGTGAAATCTATCAGATGTTCATCTGTTGATTTAGGTGAAGGAGCCTCATACCTTATCGTTCTGTATACTGATTAATAATTTCAGTTTCGTAATTTCAAAATAGTGTATCGTCGATACGCTGGATTATATTTCTGTATATGTGTTGATATACTCGACAACAATCTGTATTATTTGGAAGCAATTCATAACTTCGTTGAAGTACTCAACGAATATTTTCATAACGTTTGCGAATTGGATTTAGTTTTCAATTTTTATAAGGTTAGTCAGTTAAATTTCAAGTGTGCAGTGAGCTGGTTTACTATGAGTGTTCGTCACCTGTGCTAGTTTCGTGAAAGTTTTATTCAAAGTTCACCTTAAATTCCATCACAGAATTTTTTACTTCTGACCGCTGCATTTTCGGCACAGTTTCCTAATACTTATATCCACGTTCTGAACCAAATAACTTTGGATGAAGTAATTAGTTGACTGAAAAAGAAAGAAAAATACATCGTTCAATGTTATTAGATATCACCAACTCTGATTAGTTACAATGCTATTTTACGTTGAGTACAACCTGGAATATATTATTGATTACTGCTGCAAAATAGGAATTGGAATGACATTCACTTGAACTTCAGGTATATGCCGTTGTGGACGAAATGTTTTTGGCCGGTGAAATCCGAGAAACATCACAAACAAAAGTTTTGAAACAATTACTTATGTTAAATTCGCTTGAATGATCTTCATTATGATCGATTTGAAATTTTTGTTCGTCAAATGATTTCACTGAGATATTTATTTATGAAACAAACGTATTTTTTGTCTTCGTTCGGTGAATAACGTAAATCGCTGCATTTCATTGATTTAGTCGGTTTTTTCATACATTCTGCATTACATTCCATAAACAATCTGTTTGATATTGATCAATGTAAACCTCGTGCTAGAATGCTTTGAATACTGCCACGTTCTATTGTTTATCGTTTTTGTTTGCGTTTTGTTCAATCGAACAAATTTTTCGGGAATTTTTCATCGTTTGAATTCTCACGATGAACGAAGTGAAAATGAAAGATTAACAAGCATCGAAATGAAGATGAACTGCTGAATGTAAACAATTATCGTGGGGTACTTACTGGAAAGTATGACAGAATTTTGCGAAATGAGGTTGCTTTGAAGAATAAGAAAAAGTTATTATATTACATAAGCTGTTTGATTTTCTGACCAATTGAAAATTTTTGACTTTATAGGGATTTGTTTCGGTAATACAGCGAGCGACATTTCAAGCTTATGTTCCGTATATGGTGTCGCTTGATGTTGATAGGATATTCTGTGATTTTCGTTTTCGCATTCTGCATGAGACATTAATCGATCTTTTAAGTTTTAAGTGGTGGTAATTCGTGCATTAAGTACCAGTTTGCTTGTGAACGTTGATTGATTTGTAGTGGCAGTTCGGAGGTTTGCACCTGACAACTCACTTTCAAGCAAGTTCGATCCATCCTCTGCCTGTGAAATGTGAATGTTCCATCTAAACACCTTTGTTTTCGTATTCGGTGAGAGCAGAAGAGGTTCGGTGATTTCAGACAGAGGAAGGGATTACATCTCGGCAGGGATTGCAAAGTCACATGCATGTTCTGCAGTCAGATGCATGTAATTCTTGTTAATTATCTTTAATGGGATGGTTCATTTCTATGGTCGACTGGAAGTGTTTCATGATGCTTGCTTGAGTTCAAGAGATCTTATCAAATCTCTGCGGCCAGAAAGTGATAATGCGTAGACCCATTATCTGGATATGGTCCGCTTTCAATCTTGAGTTCAAATCTTACTCTTTCAAAGTCTCATGAATTTATCCTCTGCGAATTTCATGCATCATCATCAGTCACTTATTGGTGAGGTTCTTTTTAGTTTACATTGAATTCTCGTCGATGTTGTGGTACTCATTTCGTGCTGTCACCCCTACGTGTTTTCATATTACGCATACTTATGATAGTAATATTACTGAATGGTGCTTGTGTTGTATGCACGACAAAAAGAGTTGCAATAGAGTAGGTATATCATATGAATGGGTACCAAAATATTTCAATGATTCTCTGTTTTTTTTTTGTTTTGTTTTCGCTAAAACCAATTCTTTCAATCGCATAATATCATGCAATAATCAGTGTGTAATAATAGTGTCCGATTCGTTTGATTATTGTTTATTATTATCATTTATTGTGAATCAGTCAATCGTCTGCTTCAAGTTCATTAGATTAAGATTAATCGATGAGCCGTTCCAGTTTCGATGAGCAAATCTCGATCGCACGAAGTGAGTATTCTCAACCTTTTGCTGAAAACTGAACGATTGATTAGATGTTTTGAACTTGATATTGATTCATTAATTAATTAATTAATCAGTGACATTATTTATTAATTTGTATGTCAAGCATTTACGCAAGATTTATTGTCATAGTTGTTGTTTTGTTCGTGAATTGTGATCATTTGAAGGTTTTTATTTGTTGTGAATTGTGTTGTGCTTCGTTTACTTAAAGTTTTAGAACAAGTGATAAATTGAGTTTATTGGTTCGTCGATTGTCGTCGTCTGGATTATTAGGTGTCAGTGTTTGGTAATTCTTTCTGCAAAATTCTCATTCTCGAAATTGGGACCTAGTATTCATGTTGGCCAATTTTTAATTTATTAATGCTATCGTAGCATTTCGTATTGCTATCATTATTTATTGCTATTGTTCATTTGTTTTTACAATAAAATTTGATTCAGTTGAGATGGGCATTCAAACTAAAAGTACATCATCAGTTAAATGTTGTTTAAAAATATAAAGTTCGAAGAAATTAATCATACGCATATCACAATAAAATTACACCACTGTCTTCAGTTGGTCATTACTATTACAGCATAATAATAATAACAGTAATCATTTCCATGATAATAAGTGCAGAAAAGTTGGCTACAAATGATAACAATATAGCGAATATACTGCCCCAACTATTGCTGGAAGGGGAGAGAGGATGAAAATAGGAAAAGTGTAAAAATTATAAACATCATCATGGAAACATAATATCGGTGTTTTTTGGCCCATGAAAGTTCTTTAGAAGTAGATGATAATTTGAGTTGATATGTAATAGTTATCTTCCTAAAGCTATCTCAAAGCTATAGGGGTTACCATCTTTAAGCTACCGGTACTCTCAGGTTAGCCCAATAACATATCAATTCCTCTACACCATTCGATTCCTGTGAACCTCTAGATTCAGAATATCATATATTTTGCTGAGCAATCATGCTTTTTTGAGGAGATATAGTTATTTTCTTAAATCTATCTCAACTGGCGCAGTGGCGCTCGTTTATAGACATTGTATCATTATAGATCAATTTATTGTAATGAATCATGTGAATTTAAGGAATTCCTCATTTCTGGATCGCGATTGATTTAGGAAGGTAAACGATTTAATCATACGTAAGGAAGATGAACGATCGACAAAATTGTTACTTAAACTCAACAAAATTCAGCGAACTGCTGTTTAGAAGTTTTTTTTTCGAAATAGTTATATGATTGGGACATTCAATCCAAATATTGTCTGCTGTATTCCAGGCGATTTATTCTAATGCTTGTTCGTCCATAAACGAATATTTGCATGTTTGACTGGTGCATGATAAACAAATTTGCATGAATCACCATCGTTTGTTTATTGGTATTCGAAAACACGTTTATGTATCTACTTTATAAATATTCAATTATTCACTTATGTTAATCCCATTAAGCAGACTCAATTCGATTTCAGCAGGTCATCCTTCGATAATCATCACTGTTGTCACATAATCGATCATAAAAAATTGACTGACTCATTCATTGTGTTTGATATTGTCTTCGTTGATAACCAAAACATCTCTCGAATTGACCGATGCGGAGTTGTTGTTCAAAGCTGATTTGCCGTCAAAATTTGATTTGCAAAATCATAAATTGAATAGAATATCATAAAATGGGATTTATCACATCATTTACAACACTGCACTCGGTTATTAAAAATGCCAAAGAATACCGTTCTTCATTCGTGTTCAACAAAAGCATTTTCTAGGTGATTAAATCTGAATTGATTTCTTGAATGGTATTCCGTCAATAAATGAGAAACTCTAAAAAGGAATCATTCCACAAAATCGCCATCACAACCATTTTATTATTCAAATGCAGCGTTTTTTGCTGTTGTTGATCAATTCGTTGATTTGTGGATGAATCAGAATACACTGAAGTTGAATGACTGCAAAATTAAAATCTCATTACAAAAACTACACAATAACAACAGAAAAACTGTACGATTTTATTTCGTATCAAACCAAAGAAAACGAATCATGCATTTAATACTTTCTCTGAGTGCTGTACAAATAGTACATTAGAGTTGTAGGTCAGACAATTTATCAAAAATTTACAATTTCTTTCCTACACGATACTTCTAAATATTGATGTACAATTATAACAATATTACAGAAAAGCGATCATAAGACAAGAATACTTTTATTGTAGCAAGAAAAAATTGCCTGAATGATCGATATTTTTCATACTTACTATTAGTCCCAGTACTGTTCGTAGCTAAAAGTACAAAATATAATGGAAATTTTTACGAACGAGGGAGAGGGACGTGTAAATGTGTCAGCGATTGATAGCAGTGATGCTTTATGAAATCACTGAAGCGTTACTCGCACTTAAATCCCTCTACTGTCATCAACACAGAACATTCAGATTTACTCGAATTTATTTGAGTCATTTCCTGTTTTCGATGTGGATATTACGTACTGGTTGTTGACAGCGAAAATGTTTGACTCATTCAAGCGTTTTCATTTTGGTCAAAAATATCACAACAACAGCAAAAACAACATCACAAACAATAATTACCATAACTGGTTAATGAATTACCGGATTTCGTTAACTCTTTAAAGTATCCTTTCAGTTTTTGTGAGTAGATAAATCGAGGATTGATTGGCTTCTGCGAAAGCAATAAAAAATGAATTCGGTGAATGCGACCAGCAGTAATGGTCAATCGCCGAATCACCTGTGATATTTTCGAACCCAACAAAAGATATTGTTTTGCTGAAGTTTTTGCACGTGATACAAATAATATTGAGTGATCGGTCCTTGATTAAATAAGCAACACCTACTCAAGTCATATTGTTGCCATGAAATAAATGAGCTGAACTGAATTGATGAAGCATATTATGTAAAAACAAATTAGCTGCTGGGCTGTCTTCGATATCTACATGAGAATCTGTACTTCTAGTGTTCCTAAACAGTATTCACCACCTGCAAGTTATTCAGTAAAGCACCATCTACTAAATAAGCTGCTGAATGGGATCAGAGAGGTCTCATGAAATAATTTCAAAGTCATTTTTATCAAAGTTTTTTTTTCGGTGCTCGCTACAAGGCTTCAGCAATATATTATTCGATGGAATGGACATTATAAATGGCAATGCTGCCATGCACGTTTAAACTGTACAAGCACTATAAACATTGGATAATGATCTATAATTTCTAAAAATATTGCTTGCGAAATGCACTGAACTAAAACAGGTTCTGTGGTGCGGTTGTTCATGAGCATGATTATCGCTTGACTCAGATACACATTTACAGGCTTAACGTGATGATGGTTTTATATGATTTACATCCATCCAGTGAGGTACATTCACATCCGTAAATGAGAGGTATTTATTATAAGTACCGCCCGCCCCGATCGAGTGTATAACTGTTTGAGTGAGGTGCTGAGGCAAATAGGTGCTGCGTGAATCTGCTGAAATATACAGGCATCATAGCATAACATTGCCGATTGATAGATATTGTTGTGCTTGATGTGTTAACTAACGAATGTCATTGAACGATCGCTGCTGTGTACATGCAGTAGAGCATTGGTGAATGTTTGCTGTCTTGGATGCATGATTCTGGTTGCTTGTTAGCTAATTGTGAATAGTCATCATTGCTTAATACAATACAAGTCTGCTTGCAACGTCAATTGTTTTGACCGTCATTCTCGCCTTCGAAACATTTATTCTTCGCTCATCTCAAGTTCTATATTCCAATTCACACTCAGAAATCAACATCCACATTCAATATTCTTGACTAATCGGTAATGGCATCAAGAACGGTTTACTCCGGCACATCGGCGCTTCTCAGAGGCTCCATACTTGTAAGTTTTTCTAATGTTATCAATTTTTTCATCGATGGTTTTGGGAAAGAAGTTAGCAAGCCTTTTATGACTGCCTCACTAATCTAATCCTGATAGAATGTATTTTGAAACTAATCAACGTTGGTTAGGACAGTTATACCTTTGACATCATTCGGATCAAATGTAAACTATACTTCATTAGTAACCATATTTCATATGTCATTAACTATTGCATAGTTTTAATGACGGTTATACCTCATTTTTCATGGCACTTAACTCTTACGCCGCACGTGCGTTTCTTTAAGAAACGCCAGGCATATTTTGTATCCGTAGCATTTTATTACATGCGTTTTCATTTCGTCCACTACTGTAGAGTCTGACTCTTAAACATGTAATAAGTTGCTAGAATTTCTCGCTGGCCTTGCGGCATCCCTTTTTTGGTAGTAGTTACTCCTTAGCAGTAGTTGTATTTTTTTTTGAGGTCCTAAACTTTCAGTAAGATATTAGCACTCGAACAAGTTATTGGCCAAGCAGCCTCGCACTAATGAAATCTCATGTTGGATAAATATCTGCGGTAGTTTCCATTGTTGAATGCGTTTGCCTTACCATGATTGCGAATCAATGTATTGATCGCTCAAAAAAAGTTTCAATCGCACCATCTCAATATCCGTATGAATGGAAATTTGCGAATAAATTTGAGACAGAACAAGATCGCGTCTGAAGGTCATTGAATGGAAATTTCGATTTATCAAATCGAAATTTCCAATTAATCACTGTGAAGTTCTTGAAGATTCGCTAGGCGATTAATCGCTCGGTTTTCTAAGTGTTATCATTATTCAGCGAATTATTCGAGAGTGGGAAGTGTTTTTCAGGAATTATTATCTTAAAAGGATTATTTATGCAGATAATTGTTAGTTCGAGATTTCAGGTACTTGTGTTCATATCAGTGATATTGATATTCACCGCACCTGGTGTATGCTTTACTCGGTACATCAACAACATTCAAGCAAGTAACGAAATATGCCCGAACGACAATTTCTTCCCGATGAATGTCGACAAATGGCGTTACGGTGTACATTTCCAACAACGTGGCCAAAAGTAAGATTTTCATTACTGTTACTGTTATTTGCATTGATATCGTTGAAATATTGTATTTATGAGTGCAATTACTCAGAACACACTTTTAGTTAACTATAATCATGGTTACTATTACCTTACGTGTTGTAAATCATCACATTGGTTCTCATCAAAGTTTCCGAGCACACAATCGATTTTTGGAGTATTTCCGAGTATAGTACACAATAGACTTTGATTCATTTTTCTCCGAATTGATTCATCCAGTTTTTTCGACGAAATTTCAAAATAACTCTGTGATGGCAGCCATGATTAACGATAAGTGCAATTGAATTCATTCAATTTTTGTGTTTGATCAGCAGCCATTCAATCGCTGATCACGCTTGATTGTTTCATATGTAATCGATAGTGAATCGAAAAACTTTTTACTGTAGGTGCTTTCTGACTTTCACCAATGATGATTCGAATCATTTTGAATTTGTAAAATAATTTGTCAAATTTTGCTTCGTATTCTTCAATTGGTGATGCTAAAAATTTACGATATTTCAGTGTTTGGGGACAATTAGCGATCGTGATTATTGCAATCTTGTTCGCACTTCCTCCACTTGGTTTCAGCTGTGTTCAGGTTGCCTCGGGCAGTTCGCTCACCTACCCGGTAAGATTCCTTTGTATTCAATCTCTCATTTCATAAGAAATCATCACTTACGGTTGATTTTTACCTCAACAATGAGTGGAATTAACACCCTTACCGTGATAACACTCGCTAAATAGTTATATTTTGAACGCCTCCAACGAATTGTGGCAATATACTAGCGGTAAACCTTGACAATATTCAATAAAACAAGCTATGCCAAAGCCGGCCGGATCTTAGGATGTTTGCCATTCAGTTAAGCTTGCTTCCGTGAAACACGATGAAAGTCATGTGATTCGAGAGAATTCAGCTGTTCTCTGTTATTGTTTTCGTTATTAGTCGAAAGTCTATAATTAGAAGCGTATCCTCTCATAGACAATTGTCGGTGTTTGCTTAGCCATTTGTTTTGTATTCACTAATATTCACATTCCTTATTGGTGGATGTTTTTGTCAGAATTTTTATTTACATTTCGTCTCTCTAAACAAAAAGATTATTTACCTTTTTACTTCAGTGTTAATTTTTGAGATGATGACTGGTTGGGTTTCCAACGCAGAAACTTCATCTCCCATGACCAGAATATTTAGTTGTTTAAGTAATTCACGAAAAGGTGAAAGCAAACATTGATTTCATGAATAACACTTCTCAAACGAAAAACATTCACATGTGTTCAGAACACAACGCTTTCTTATCGTTCTTTCTAAAGACACATTAGAAGCATCTGATTGTGAGGTTAATTTCATAAAGGAATGTTCACATTAAATGAGCCAAGATTAAAACAATCACCCGGACTAATTACTGAGGCAGAGATCAGTGAACTGGCTCTCCATGAATTCATCTCTCATCAACAAGTCATGCCTCTCGAATCATATTTGATGTTTTTGATCACAAAAAAAAAAGGTTTCATTCCGAAGAAATGGCTTACGATAGCAAATGGAAGGTGTCGAACTTCAGTTACATAGGAAAATTTCAGCAGTTGTTCCTATCAGCTGTTTCGGTTTGTATTTATTTGATACTGGGTGGTGTGGAAACATGGTACGCGACTGGTTACGGTCATATGGGCACGTTAATACGACAAATTGGTAACGGACAATTCAGCGGGTGCTTGGGCATTCCAACTTGCGAGATCATATTCGTTGTGAAGGGATGGGCAGCTGCAGCGGTTCGTTCTCATGTCATTTTTGAGAGTGATACATCGAGAAAGAATCACACTTGGAATGTTGCTAGCAGCGAGTGGGTTCAACTGAGCCCACAGACACGTCCGAATGTGACACGAAAGTGAATTCGATTCGAGAGCGAGAAGAATTTGCTGGCTGTAAGGTCGAAAAAGAAGTTGAAAAATAAATGATCGTTCAATATATGCTCTCAAACTGACCGAAACCAATGGAGAGGGTATTCACTCACCAAGAATCATCAGGACTGTTTCATAGTCACTGAGTTTAGCTGACGACTGATTCGTTTCTATCGTGCAGAATTCATACTTTCAAGCCAACTTCTTATGACACTAGTGAAAATTCATGACAGATCCGAGTTATGCTCCAAAATGGTATATGATGAGAGCAAATTGATTGAAATGCATGCGGAGAAATTGAGCAATTCCAGCTCTGTAACGTTTCTAATAAGCGCACTTACGTATTGAAAGTAGAGTAAAGGTTTCAACGGATGCCAAAATTTTGATCTAACATTCGGATGAGATTGTCTGAATGCGGAAACATACATAGAATTGTTGAAGAATGATAAATAAAGGAATATAAATCTCTAATTTCAGGCATTTTTGTTCCTTTGTGCGGTTCTGTTCTTGATCGACGTGATTGTTCAACTAATGAAACGTGACAAGTGACTTTTTTTCGTGCGTTCCTTCTCAACATCACTAACCTGAATGAATCCTCACTAACGCAACTTTCGCTTATTGCCAGCTTTTTTCAGTTATCATCTTCATTTTTTGAATTCACGAATCTTCTCATTACTTTTCAATAATGAAATGAGAAGATTCAATGGGATTTGTTCAATCGCGTTGCTTAATGCTCCGTCCACTCCTATGAAGAGACTAATCCCTCATCCAGTCCATGCAAATGACAACATCTTTCAAGTAGTCTGTTAATCTCTTTTGTTCACTTTTCGACGGGACGTTTCGTTTCTATCGCAAAACATACGTGTAGATGACAGGCAAAAGGAGGCAGTATTTTTAAAGTGCTTTTGACTGTGATTCCGTTGATTTTTGATCAGTTCATTTACATTCCCAAAGTTCCAGCGGAATTTACCTACTTAGAAATCGAATTAAAATACCAAAGGATTGTTTTTGTTACATTATGAAGTGAAGATTTAATTACTCAATTGGCGCTTTCAGCGAAACAGGGCGTCGTGTGATACTCCAGAGGAATACCGCCAGGGTGTCCATGTGATTCATTTGAGGACAACTTGAACGATCTGAGGCCACTTCGTCAACGACTCGGAATATAATTTCAACGCAACATTTGTATTTGTGTGTATTTTATGAAAACTCAATTTTTCCATTTCATGTACTGTATTACCACTGAATTTTGAATCCAGCACAAGAAAGTGAGGGAACTTGAGATTATGAAACAATTTTTAATACGAAACAAAGAATGAACTTGTTATTATTTTGACTTCTTCAATTTTGTTATCACAAATTAAGACACAGTCTCAACTGTTCCGTAATTTTTTGCACTCTTTAAAAATTGTTTCTCTACTCACAAGACCTCAGATTTATGTTTTGTCTTTGAGCCATTGAAGAAATTCTCAAAAACGGTTTACGAATGAACCAATGTGAATGTTCTGTTCTGGAAAAATGCTTGTTTTGCATTGTTTTGCTTCATATTTTTGCATTATTCGATGTGTTCGTGCAAAAGAAGCGACTAAAATTTCTCAACGATGACATGTTTACATCGAGCTGTTGTCTAAAACTTCATCTGTCAGTTAACGATTCTGAATGAATGATTTGAATTACGGAATTTTTTTGGTAAGAACACTGATATAAATGACATCACGTGCGATTTGTATAAATTACGTGTAAAAACAATGTTTGAAACCGCACATATGGAAAATTTTCATCAAAACTGATAAATAAACATATAGTTTAAAGAACATGGTGAATGAATACAAGCAAATTGCTGATCACATATTGTTATAATCTTCTTCATTTTCACGTTGTTCCTTCTTCTTCGCCCTTTCCACTTCGGCTTGTATATACGCTTTGAATTTATCGATAAAATGTGGCAAATCATAACTGCAATATGAATAAATCTATCGACATATTTCATTTTCTAATTGATATTGGATTAAGTGATTTTTATGGTATAAACTGAATTTTTTTTCACTTTGTTTCGTTGCCTTTTCCAGTTCAACGAGAATGGTCAGAGAGTTTTGGTAGCAAAAAATTTACTTTTTAGAAATTTATCAGCTTCTGCCAAATGAACTATTTCAAGTAAAATGTTCACATGTGAAACCATGCTGGAATGAAAGCATTAAAGATAACTAATGAAACCGATCTAAAACCTGAAATCGGTATCGATGACAATCGCGTGATCGATGTAGGTCAATGACGGCTTCTCCAGCTCAACACCACACATTACCGGTAATCTGATGCCTACAATATGAAATCATATCATTCAGTTGCGGAGAAATTCCCCTTCGAATAATCGTCTGACAATGAATCTCAGTAGTGCCCTTCAAGGCTGACACGGTATTTAATTCAGCTGATCAACTCTCACTACCCGTAACAGTCACGACGCCCTACAATACAATAACTCACGAAAGTGCTAATATCTCACATTCATCATGGATCAACGCCACTTACCGTGGACAGTTTTATCGAGAATTCAACTAGAAAATATCTTATGAAAGCCACACAAACAGTAATACGAACCTCTCTGGTTGAGTGCGAATCGGAGACGCTTCTTGATCTTAGGCCAAAGCTTCCTCGGAACAATTGCGTTCAGTGCCTTCTTCAAAGAGTTTGCAAACATCCCACGTACACCCATCTAAATTCACTCATCTAAGCTAAATTACTGGATCACTTGATCAGCTGGCTAACCAGAACTAAAAAACCAAGAAACTGATCGTTTATTCGACAGAGCATTCTAAGCTCTTTATTCGGCTATCATTTTCTAAAACGGTGCGTTAATCGCGCACCTCTGACTAACAAAAACGAGTTGAAATTTTCATTAATGATAGATCGTCGAATGAATATTACAAATTTCCGTGAAATTATACATAAATATTTGGAAATTTAACGCAAATTAGCGGTTGTCAGCGAAATTTTACATTTTTCATTTTAATGTCGACACTCGTCAACGCGATATCTCCATAGACACGACTGTGCTTCAAGAACGGTTTCACCTGAAACATTATTATTGTGTCAATGCAAAATTCCTTTGCTCACAAAAAGGGACAAAAGTAACCAAGGCAATGGGATTTTCATCTAATATTTTATTACAGATAAATCTTGTCAACGGAATCGCATTTTGGATCTCTCGTACAGTGACAGCGATCGATCTCTTAAGATCGTATATTTTGCTAAGAGAATCATTTTACAGCAAAAACGCTTCGATTCCGGCAGTTCGCAAGTTGTTCTGATAATTTTGACTCCTTCAAAGAGACAGAAATGATAGCGATCGTCACCGAAACTTGTTCCTAACAATCTCAAGTTACTCACGGTGATATCGAGTTGAGTATTTGCGTTGACGACGTTGTGACGTCTCGTCTTCCCGAGGAATACAATAGCCACATCGCCTTGAATATCGAGTCGGACACCAGAACGATCGATCCGCATTTTAGGTCTTCTGAATCGCAGTAAAAAGTTATCGACATTGTATTCATCAAAAAACAGTTAATCTTCTGCGGATTCATTCTTTTGACTAACTCGTTCAAACGTTCAATCAGCGCAAACCTTTTGCACAGAATAAATGCAAAACATCAGCTGTATCGAATATCGAACCAACTATTTTTAAAATAAAAACCCTTATGATTGAGTACGAGTTCTTAAGAGAGCCAGGAGAAAGACGAGGAAATAAAACCAAATACAAATTCGAAAAAGGAACATCAGAGGAAGTTCTGAGAAGAAATGACTGAAAATAATGCACAGCAAGCGAATGTTGAGCATGACGTAGTCACTGAAGACGTTCTCATTAATTCAGCAGTTCGTTGAGTCTTGTTAACAGAGCGGTAATATTATCAGCAAAAAATTAATATCTCGTAATGATCAGTATTGTTCACAAGGAGTGAAGAATGGAAAAAAAGTCATACGCAGTCAGATTAGCAATAAGTTGCAGTTCACAAGTTGAACAGAGAAGTTTGGCGATCGGTTTGATGAATTTGGGCAGATTGCGAGCCTTGAACGACTCACGAATCAATCCCAATTTATTGTCGAATACGTGTGCGAAGAACGTGTTCGGTACGTATTCACTGATAAGCAAACCGAACATCTGTAATTTATCAATTTTGAGAAGAATTTCTCGATGCTTTTCGACGAGCACATTGCTACTAACCATTTAGAAAAATCAAAAACTCATCCTAATTTCTCAATAGAAATTGCTCATTATCAAATCGATCTTAACGAAGAAAGTGATTGATAAAATCAGATCAAACGCGTAAAGAAATGACGATAATGTCACCTGATCGCCAAGCGCAGATATGTTCAACATTCGCGGTCGAGTGACATCCTTTGCGCGTTGACCGAAGAAGACGATTCCTCCATCAAGCCCGAACATAACATCCTGAAGTCAAACCAATCGACTATTAAGTGAATTTTTCAAGATTGGGCAATGTGACCAACAATGAAACTATAGTCATCAGCATGAATTGACCGGCAATTTGTTTTTATGATTTTAATACTTTCAATCGACTAAATCGTACCTTATCAGTGAATTGAGGTGCGTACATAAGCGTTAAATCCGGAGCCCAAAAGCCTTGCGTGAGTAAAGGATTGAAGCGCTCCGTGTCTTTATCTGGGTCAGTTGCTCCGGGCGGTGGATGGAATCTGAGCGGTCGTTGTTCGGCAGGTTTTGAGGCTACAGGCGTTCTGAATGGATTTTGTTGAGTGCCGCTCTGAATTGAGCCAGTTTCATCAAACAAATGCACCGGATCGCCGTATATTTCCTTGTATTGCTCGAAGTCACCACCGCCGTCCACTCGCTCGTTTGCACACAATTCAGCAGCGAATTTTGCTGCCAAATCATCGTCAGGTTCCTGAATTGGATTATAATATTAATGAACGCTAAGAACTGATGCGTGCTTAATTTTTAATTACACTTTTTGGTTAGTTAATTCGGTTTTTCATTCCGCCATTCCACTGATTTGTTGAAGCGCTTTTAGAAGTGATCGAAAAGAGCAATCAAAATCATTCTGAAAACCGAATTGATTCACCTCCTCTGGTGGTTCCTCATAGATAGCGTTCTCGTTTTCTTGCTCATCGTAATCGTCCAATGGTGGCTCAGTCGTGGTTGGCTTTCGTCGATATGCACCACCTCCGAGCCCTGAGTTTGGACTGAGCGAAAACGTTGGGGGTGGTGTTGGAGCGAAAGTGGATGGAGGCAATGTTGTCATCAAAATCTGAAAACTGAAAAGTTGAAGCGATCAACAGGCCAGCAAACAACGTGTTCTCTTGAGATCAGCTCATTCAAACATATTTAAAAAAAAAAAGAAAAGTTGGATGATATAATTGATACGACATGTAATTTATACAACTGTGAGAGTGTTCCATGAAAACTATTGTCCTATAGCTGACTATTTTGGGAGAAGTTTTACTGATCGACAGCGAACACATTGCGCTGACCTGTCGTTTGGACTGTTCGAAGAAGCGCGCAACCTTAACGGAAATTTGACACAGTTCATTGCCGAGTACCTCGATGACAGTCTGCTCGATAAGTGACCTGAAATATAATCACAATATGCACGAATCAGTCTTAGTTCTAAATATCCAATAATGGATTGATACAGCTAGTGAAAGGTGATTACGTATATGATTAGCCGTTAGAGGACGTAATTTTTTGAAGAAAAAAAACTTTTTTCACTCTGTCAAGCAATCCATCCGAATCTGGTTAGGCAATGTGTTGTTTCATTTGCGAAAGCTTCAACAACGTATGAAATTTCAAAATTTTTCCGTAGCAGTAGAGAAATATGGAAGAATCAGCAACCTCATCAAATTTAAATATGTTGACATATCGCCCGCAAACACAATTCGCACACGACTTGAGGTGACATTACAAACGGGTGTCTGAAAACAGCTCATATACTACACTTCATTCTCAAACTAAAACTGGGCTCTATTTGTTCGTATGGCTAACAGTAGTTGTGAGTTGTTGCATATTCAATTTGTAGTTCTGCCAGACCAGTGGTTCCCCGTTCGGATGCTCCATTACCCTTTTAGATGATCTGGCAGGCCGCCCTTACCCCCTCCTGATACAAGAACACCATGATGGTATTCGACTGGCTAGAACTTCTCTTAGACCGTTGAGTTGCTCATATTTGCAATCGATTCTGATTGCATGAAAAGCTATTGTCTATGACACGCTCACTTCAAACTGTTTGAGACGAATTCTCATTCTTTTCAGACGTGTTGTATTCACTCTCATAGCTATCACATGCGAATACCGTTCTCTTCATGACTTTTTATCATTCACTTCGTCTCGTTTCATTTCACAGCTCGAATCAATTTCTCATTCTGTAGCATACACTGTTTACTGGATACGTTGACGAGTGTTGACAATCGAAGTCAACAATACAGCAATTGAATACAATTGATCAACAAAGTTTGACAGTTCACTGATCAATTGTAGAGTGTATTTGATAGAATGAGAATTTGACTTTAATTGTTGAATAAATTGAATGAGAAATTAGCAAAAGAGTACACTCTTGGTGATAAAAGCTATGAGAGCGATTGTAGCAGCAAGGAAAAGAATGAAAACCCTGTTAAAACAAATGAAAACCATGTCAGACCAGGACGAGCTAATGATATTTAGAAAATAGGAGAATGAAAAGTGTTACCGTCAACTAACTGCATTTACATACCCGAGTTAAAAAACACCATCACAATGGCGTTCTGTCATAACATAACAACTGCACGAAAAACTAATTTCTCGACCCCCTCAACTACCCCTTAACACCTTCAAATCACCCAAAATGGATAATTTCACCACCTTTGAGAACCTCTGTGCTAGACTATCTTTTAAGTATTATAGTTCATCCTCTGAATCAATCCTTTCAATGTATGCGTTTGTTTCAAAGTGATGCAAATGAAACAACTTGAAAATGCCATCTATCTCCTTTCATCGGATTAGCAACTGATTATCAAGATGTGCAAATCTCACAGTAAATCGAATCTGCGGCCCACCTCAATGATATTAATCTTGGCAGTTTCATTGCGACTCACGTAAACCTCCATGATGACCGTGAGATTCTCAACATCCGCTTTAAATTTACCGGTATACGTAGTGAAAAACGTCGACGCATCATATATAGCACTCACCATCACCTCAGGCAAGTGAACGTGTGCTCTAACACCTCAAATCGAAATTATTCACTGAGTGCTATTCGTTCAGTTGGCTGAGAATGTTGATCAATATGTAGATCAATGAATAACAGCATATCAGTCAATGAGTATGATAAGAAATGACAACGTAAAACAATCACAACACTGTTCAATAGATGCGCTTTCAAAGCTGAAAACAGCTCTCGATTTGATTTTGGCCCCAAAGTTCCTCTCGTTGATATCATTCATTTGTGAGTGAGTAAATATTTCTTCATAGTTTGTGAGGTTGCCATTTTTTTGCAAAGCCTTATCATAGTAATGCGAGAAAGCTTTCTATGATGAAATCCACAGTTCCATTGAGAAATTCTTACTGTTAAATTTGACATTTCGGTGTAAAACTTCAAGAAGTCTTACAGGAGCATATTAACTCGAATAATATTCTGAGAACAATCGCTAAGGTATGCAGATGATTCTTTTGCCGAAAATATGAATCATACTGCCTTGCTAATGGTGATACACGACAAAAAAGTATTTCCTCACTGAACTGACACACAAATTTTCGATCGATAAATCTTGAACCACATTTCTTGAGTAAAATTTCCTTGAGAATGTTAGAGATAGAAACGAACTGAAATACAACGATCCCTTCAAACTGACCTAGACCATCGAGGAATTTGGCCTCAATCGTTGGCTTCACAAACTTTTGAATGGTCATTTTCGAAATTTTTATTTGTGGATTGTCGACAGTTGGTAGCACTAACTTGTCAAGTAACTGCGGCAAAGCTTCTGCCGCTAAACTTGTGATATAGTCAATACCCTGAAAAAGTTGATGGTCTATAAGTAAGTATGAGTATTAAAACTAACTCAAGGAATGAACTTAAAGTTAATTACACTTAAGAAAATATAAAAATCGAATGCAATTTTAGAAGTGAATCACGCTGAAATATCAATCAATTTTCGATATTTCCTAATATACAGCGAAAAATTTGCCTGGAATGGAGGAAATTTTCAAGGAACCCCGAAGGAATCGTAAGGAGGGCGAGTAATCGATGAAACGGCGAAACACTAACCTTTTGACTGACTCGGAAGTAGATTCCTGCCGGCACGTCGTCGCCGTCAGAAACCGAAAAACTACTGATCTCAATTGGATCATCGTTAGCCAAAGTGACAGAAATCGGTTCCGGAGTGGTAGGCTCTTTATATGGACTTAACACTACCTCATCACCACTCACCTCAAATGCTATCGCAAAAGAGCTGATCAAAAGTGAAATTAAAATATTGGTGACGAAATTCGCTGAGCAGCAACTCATTGTGCTGCTAAGTGCTGTTACGGAGTGGATATGTTTGCTGAAGAAGACGGATTAACGCAGTGCTGTTGATCAGAACGGCAGCTGTGCCATATAGCAACGACTCAGCAGATCTGAGACTGAGACTTTGGTCGAAGTGATAAAACTTAGTCTTATGACCAAAGACTTTGGGTTGAGCTTTCGGTTCGAACTCAAACAATCCATTAATTTATTACCGTCATAAAACGACTGAAAAATCGAACAACAACAACAACAACGATCATTTTATGTGCCGTTATCTGTTAAAGTAACTGCTGATTGATTGTTAACACTTCTGTACAGCTGTTATTGGATAACGTTTATCTGATTTATCTGATGAGAGATGCGCTAGAGCGCATTGACTGTGTAATGAAAAAAGTGCTGATGTTACATTCACAGATTTTCGGTGACACAATCAACAATTTTAACAATGTGCTCATTTGAGTATGACTGATTCCGAAAGTTGATTTTGCTTTTATTGCATTTCACAAGGATGAATCACTTTCATTGGTTAGTATCTCTCTGGAGAACAGATGACTGATCAGCAAGATGGGTAATCGAACAGCAGGATCATCGTGAAATTTCCATTGCTCACCTGAAAGTTCGCAGTGAACATAACAGAAAGCAGAAGAATGGTCGGATTAAATTTTGAAGCGGGCTAATTACAAGATATTTTGCTACATTCGAAAAGAAATGTGATATCTTAATTGTAAGTTATTTCTTAATTGTAAGCAGATTCCCCAGAAAATATCTGCTTTTTTAGGCTGTTGCTTCATATGTCACCAAAAATGCTGAAGTTCTTTTCGTCAATAAAGCTTGTCTTAAAAGGAAGATCCATCTGACTTAGCCACTAAGATAATTCAGTGACTAGCTGGAGATGAAATTGTTCAAGAACACTGAAAAAGAGCTAAGCTAATTGAAGAAGAGCATGTATATCCAGTTGATAATGATATGTGAATGTAGTGACAAAGAGAGAATCACTGGAAAATTAGGGAAGGGGTGTTTATGTACACATATATTTAAATGCTCTACGTATATGATTTCCCTCGGGGCTATTCGCATTCATTCAACCTTTTTTGAGCGCTTAGTATGCTTCTCAGTTGTTTGTAATGAAGTCGAAACCGTATGCCGAGCCAAACAACCAAATAGACCGACCAACCACCATCTCACAAATGTTTTATGAATTCCTAAGTTCTCCGATAAACACATTTCTGAACAGTTTTTTTTCTTCTCAAAAACTCATTGGAAAATCCATCATCATAATCTGTTTTCTACTTCAAAAACTCCATTATTTTCAATACTTATGACATCTGTCTAGTATTCCACTCATCCATTTTCAGTTATTCTCATGGACGTCTTCAAAAGCGCATAGGAAATAGCGATTATGCAAAAATTGCCTCTAAACTCTTGTTTCCTTGTTTGTGATCGACCGATTCGTCGTCCACTCATAAATCTAACTATCCGTTTTGTTCACTCGTTCTCGGCCACTTAACTCGTCGTTTCATTATTAGTCCTGAGTAGGATTCGATCTATTGAGAGTCCACTTCAACGGATTCACGCGATGCTCAGAATTTTCATTTCGAATTCATTCCAGATAAAATCTCGCTCGGAAAACACCTCAATTGTTTGGATACTCACAAATTTTAACGTTGCTGCTGTGTGCCGTCTAAAATGACTGCATGTTTAGTTCGTTCAGAATGTTAACTCATCGCTATCCAACAATAATATTTTGCTATATGATTTTATGCGTTTTCACGTCAACAAGTGATAAGCAACAAATCAAAATTGGTCTTGTATATCAGGTTTGATGATTTTAGTTGAATTCTTTGAAGTTTGAATGCAGTTTCTTGCTCCATTATATTCCAGTAACTATTATTTCCGATAAATTTGCCATAGAAATCTCGCAATGTTCCGGCATCTTATGAATACTGTGACAATTATTTCGAACAGTTTGTCAAGCACTGATTGTGAGTGATCAGAATTTGATAAATTCGTCAAAAATGTGGCTTATTCTCAACAAAAATAATTCGTTTGATCCTACATTTGATCTGACTCAAAAAAACTCAGTTAATGGTTTCTATTATAAAAGTATCATTTGAAAAATACCAAAATCATCGTTGAGTTGGCAAAATTGATATGGATTGCAGAACTATGCGAAATCGAAGGTTTACGATAAGGCCTTCAAGGAGACAATACGCAACATAAACGCGGCACAATCAATTTCGTAAGTTCAGTCCAATTCACTCGACAAATCCAATTTATTCGACGGCAATTATTTATCCATCAAAACAGACTTCCTTCGCTTCCCAAATGAGCGAAACACAATTATGATATTGCTTGCATTCGTACTGCTTACAAAATGGTGATCCGTTCATGAGATAATTGAGAGTGGATAGGCAGGAATCACTTTTTTTTTGAGAGGGGGGAGGGGATGAAAAAGGAGAAGGGCGAGGTAACTCTTCTGCTGAAAACATCGTCCATCTGTTTTGGATAAATTTGTTCAATTTATACCTATTGCACGGAAACTTCATTCAGAAAGCTGTTCCTCGCGTCATTGAAAGCACACTTGCAAAGACTTCTCCTCATTTCGTTAGACTAAAGCTCAATCATGGATCAAAATTCTGACAGATGAGCGTTTTTAAAGAGTGCATAACTGAAAGTTTGATAATAGCGAATCATGAACATAATTGATTTTGAGTTTCGTATTGGAAGTCAAATCCAATTTGCTTGGAAAACTGTGCGGACCTGATCCCGGTGCACTTTACCTGATTCCTGTGCATTTTTTGACCTTCATTCAGCGCTTTTAGTCATCAATGTAAGCGTTTTTAAGGCAAATGCGTAAGATTGCATCAAAGTATGTGCTGAATCCAGTTGATTGCATTCTACCGAAAGGAATGTTCTATCCATCACATGTTCTGGATTGCCTCTGCAATAGATTTATTCCAGATAAGGTGTGTTGATTTCATTTTGTGATTCCGTTATCGAACTTTCACGCATGAGATGGGTAGCAGTAAGCCTTGAATGAATTTAAGCGTCAGAAAACCACTCAAACGTTTAACTGAACGATTTCTCGGGGACTTCATCATATACTTTGAAACTAGTCGATGTGACGGAATTGACGGTTTAAGGTTGCGTTAATTGTGTTCGTAACCGCTTCTGAGACATACGATGAGACCACATCGGCAGCTCAATACTTCCTTCATATGGCCTCGCAAACAGGCATTCCGATTATCGCATGGAACGCTGATAATGCTGGATTTACATTCGATGAGGTGAATTCGCTTGAAAAACAAATAAAATGATAACGAATTCGAAATTTAAAAAGGACTGCCTCATGCTGGAATCGAACCAGCGACCTTCTGTTTACTAGACAGACGCTCTGCCCCTGAGCCAATGAGGCATGGCAACAACCGTCTCTCATATTTTAAATAAAACAATATTTTATGTGCATGGAATTTTGTCGATATCCTCTACTAAAACCTTGCCAATCCAAATATCTGCTATTCATTGACGGTTCAAGCTGACAGTGAGCAAATTTTCATGTTACCAAATAAAATTTCAGTGCAATGCTATACATAACGTGTTCAGTTAGTCGTGTCTCTATTAGGTGTTTCATTCAGTTGTATTGCAAATTCAATTCGAATCACTTTCAAAAGTTAAGGATCTGTCGAAATTGCGCATACTTCAAATGGCACCACCAATCGAGCATCAAATAAAAGCGATGATAGCGCTTTTGAAACGTTACAACTGGTCGAAATTTGGCGTTGTCACTTCGAAAATTGCTGGTTCAAGTGAATTTCTGCAGAAAGTTTATGATTTAATCGAAGAAACTGATGAACGAGCATTCAGGTGAATCGAATTGTACATGTGAAGACTCATTTTATGTCTGAATGAGTATATATGCTCTCTTTAGTGATATCAGCTATTTGTTGTAGATTCATTCATAATAAGATGTGCGATTTTGTATTAGCACGGAATATGGACGAACAATGATTCGTTAATATTGTTGAAAATAGCTGAAAAATGGTTAATTGAAAAATGGCAAAACATTGATGAAAGAGTAATAGAAAAAGGAATAAGCGTTTCATTCCGTATAAATTTGATATGGAGATTTCCATTCCAGATAAGCGATTCGGAAAATTAGAGCCTTTGAAAAACGTTTGTGAAAAGTGTCAAATATAATTTATTTGCAAGTAAATGTACAGTGGGCATAGGTTACGTATCGTACATCATGAAGAAATCAACGATGATCAAGGCACTGAGCACATCGAGGAACGTTTGAATGCTCTGAAAAAATCTGAGGCTAGGATTATTCTCCTCTACAGTACGTTCAATGCAGCAAGAAAGATTTTTCAGGTTTTCCACTTCTTCCCACTCAATTTCGCACTCTTCATTTCGAACTATTCCACATTTACAGTGCAACGTAATTTTCTCTGTTGATCAATTCGAAAAGTCGCTCGTTTCAGCGTCGATTTTTTCGAAACATTCATCTCTCAAAGTCAAAAAGCAATGATCGCATGCAATGGAATAAATTTTAAATTCCCTAATGAGGGAAACGTTTCGGAAATTTAATGACATAGCGATGCGAATTTTTAGGTAGCAAATGGCCTTGGTTTATTGAGCAGTAAATATCTTTGGATTGGAACACAATCGGTGAAAGGTTCGATGAGCAGTGCCACCTCACCGATCCAACCGGGAATGTTATCGATCAATTTTCACACTTTGTCAAATGCGATGTTTCCACCAACAGACGATGTTCTACCACTCATTATTGGTCTTGCTCCGAAGGTACGGTCGTCCTTCACCAAGTTGATGGGCATCTGAATGCCTCATGAGCATTATCGCTGGCAATGTGCTGTGCATCTGGAGTCATGAATCAAAATAATGCCCACAGGAAAAATGTCCTCTTGATCAATATTAAAGAAAGTCCGTCTGTAAACAATTAAATGGGCTTTGTCTTGTCAAATGATGAGAGAATTAAGGGCAAAGCAAATTCTTCGCACAATTTTGCATTGTTTGATTTCGCATGACGACTGATTATTTCGTCAAAAATTTCAACTGTTGATTGCAGTTGTTCGGATTGGCCTTGAGTAAGCTATCGCTCAACGAAACATTTTCTGTTCAATCGACATCGACGTGCGACAATAATGCTAGCGTGACATCATGGCGTGAAGGAGGAATTATTTACGAGTTAGTTGATGAAAACTGTTATGTGAATTTCCCCGCAAGTGTAACGATTGCAATCAAATATAATCAGTTCCTTAAAATTCGCGATAATTCATTGCAGTTGTCTACATTTCAAGTGTTATTTGCTTAAATTCAGCGGTTCGAATGAAATTTTAATATTACTTCAAGCTAATAGTAAGAAAGAATGCCCAAAGATAATTTGCGCTTACGGTTCGGAATGTTCAGTTCTTTCAAACTGCGGCAAGCGATAGTATAAAACTGAAGACAAAACATTCGGCCAGAAACAATCATTCAGCTGAAAACGTTTCAGTTTTTCCTCCTTTTAAGTTTTTCTGACCCAGTCCTGATTGGTTTCGATCCCTGAAAATGATTACAGAACAATGAAGCAGAGCTTCATAAAAGGAAATCCATACCATTTAAAGGACGGTCTTGATTCATTTTTCTACACGTTCACGAAAGATGGCAAGCTCAAAGACTCATATTTGACCATATCGAACCTTCGAACAAAGCGAGCCAAGGATTTCAGAAAGGGAAATCTTGTTTGGGACAAGGTGAGAAAATTTTTCTCAGTTTAATTTTTCAGCATTTTCCACAAACGTTCAAATGACATGGCAATGACATGTGCAATAGTCTTCTATCATAGTGAGAACAATGAGGAATAGCTTCACTGTTATGTTTATGAGAGCAACTGACAGTGTTCACTAAAGTGACACGATTATCTGTAACGATAGGGTGAGTTAAGCAGTTCGAATCACGCGAGAACTAATCAGTTCCCCAACTGTACTTTTTAGGTTGGCGAATTCACGAACAACGAGCTGCGGATGGACGATATCGAGTGGCCTGGTGGAAAGGCAAATCCACCGCAAGGAACCGCGGATAGTTTCCACGTTCGAGTGGTCACCCTGCATGAACCACCGTTCATTATCGTTTCCGATTTGGATCCTGAAAGTGGTTCATGCCCCGGGAATCAAGGCGCTATTTGCGATTGGGGTGTTGAAGAGTTCACAGACGATGGAGTCTTGAGGTGAACTCATTTCAACATTTACAATTCTTTATTCAGATCTTTTTCTAAGTTTATTTTCAGCGTTTCCCACAAACTTTCGGATAGAAGTTGCTCGAAAACATAGTGACAAGTTGCGTGTCACCATTAACTCGAGCAACTTCTAACTTGATGTTCAGATCCACTTTTTATTTGTCCTGATTTGAAAGAGTTGTTGCTATGTGAATCCGAATATATCGATGGTGATGAAAACAGTATTTTGATACGTTGGTATTCAGGTTGATGACATGAATTACTCTAACGGATACCATGTAATAATCATTCCTGAAGGCTTGTGAATACAAAGAAGTTTAGGAATAGGACGCTAAATAAGTGCTGCTCGGGTTATTGCGTCGATCTGCTCGAGAAATTAGCTAAAGACGTCGGTTTCACATATACGCTCTATAAAGTTCGTGACGAAAAATGGGGCATCAAATCGGTGAGAGGAGATCTATGTGTTCAAACTATCAATGTGACCATCATAAGATCATGATATCGAGAGAGTTTAGGAAATTACATAAGTTCACTTGTGCATATACTCATTAAGCACGAATTTTCGACTTTAGGTGGTGAAAACTGATCGAAGTTATGGATGCATTATGAAAGGGTTGTTGACTTTTAGGAGAAAGGTTGGAACGGCTTGATCCAGGATCTGATAGCGCAAAAAGCGGACATGTGTGTCACGTCGTTGAAGTTGAACTCCGAGCGGGCTCGGGATATCGACTTCTCGATTCCGTTTCTCGAGACTGGAATTTCGATTATCGTGAAGATCCGAAGTGGTGTCCTCTCACCTACTGCTTTCCTAGGTGAACCATATCTCGTGAAGTTCACACAATTCTGAAACAGCTTATTCACGTTTTTGTACCGGAAAAACTGCAGTCCTCTTCTAGGACGTCGTTATTCCATTCATTGAAATCGTATCGCCATTCCTGGGATTTTAATATTTTCGCAGTTGGTTCTATCACTTCCTCATTATTGAAGTATATTTCAGAACCTTTTGAATATTCAACGTGGGTAATCATTCTACTGGTTTCAATTCAAGGTGCGGCTTTGTCAATTTTCATTTTCGAATGGGTCAGTCCATATAGTTTCAACATGCGAAAATATCCACCACCTGGTGAGTTGTTTGATGTATGGTCCACTTCGCTAAAATTTTATTGTTTCTTCAACAACATCTCTAAGTTTCAAAGCACTTATATCGAGAAGGCAAAACTGACAATGTATCAATTGTTTCAGGACATAAATTCTCGTTATTCAGGTCATACTGGCTTGTTTGGGCTACTCTTTTTAGTGCAAGTGTCACAACAGGTGAGCAATTTCAAATTTGTCAAAAATCATCAAATCTCCTGGAAAACACC
The DNA here is from genome assembly GCA_035041965.1 of Anisakis pegreffii. Lineage (NCBI taxonomy): Eukaryota > Metazoa > Nematoda > Chromadorea > Rhabditida > Anisakidae > Anisakis > Anisakis pegreffii. The sequence goes on from JAPYMA010002260.1 coordinate 28,774, forward strand.
AAATCTTCAGCAGAACCTCGAGTCCATTTTCAACCACAATTTATCCTCACTTTCATGCGAACTCATTATCAGGCATATTTAGCGATATGAAACTCATTATCAGGTATATTTAACGGTAGTGGTATGAAAGCCATTAAACGGAAGATTATAGATATTCCTCGTTCGACAGTTAGTCGTTTTATGGCTCTTGTTTGGGCTGCATTCGGCCTGACATTCTTGGCTGTATATACTGCAAACCTAGCCGCATTCATGATCACAAGAGTACAATATTACAATCTGGAAGGAGTGCATGATCCTATGGTAGTGTTTTAGACTTGAACACTTCTACGCTTTTGTGTGTATTGTCATCGAATCTTTCATTAACGGAGATATATTAGAAACCTGTCGGAGAAAATGTCTATTTGAGATGATAAACAATACTGTTGATTAACACTGAAAGAGAAGAAGTAAACTAAATTTCAGTTGATCTATCCCGACGAACAACAATCACCGTTTCGTTACGGTACTGTAGAAGGCGGTAATACGCACGAGACAATGAAACGCAATTGGCATCGAATGAATAAATACGTAACAACGCACAACTATTTCCGAATGAATATATCTTCGGGAATCGATGCCGTTCGGAAGGGGTTCGTCTTTCATGGATTACTGAGCCGGAAAGTCATGTTCTCTTTCTGAGGAAATGAATGATGGTGTTGTTGCCAAACCTCAGTAATCGATTTGCATGATTTCCCGTCAAATGCTCTGTAAGTGAGTTAAGCTATTGCAAAAACGTTAGAGCAATGGTACCATGTAGGCAGTTCAAGGAATTTGCTTTGCTACTGCACCGTTGCATTTTTTGCCCCCGAAGCTGGAATTTTCACATTTTTGATCTAGAACAGTGGTCACCACGCTCGGGTGCTCATTACCCCTTCGATGGACTGACAAGCTGTCATTACTCCCTCTTCCCCCTCTCCCATCCCGCTAGAATAAATTACCATCTCCACGCATAACTTCAGAACTAACTTCTCGATCCACTCTATTACTCCCTTCCCTCCCCCGGTAACCTCTAAATTACTCGAAATGGGTAATTCCTTCCAACAGGGGCCGCTGATCTTGAATATCAGAAAGCCTCTTTCAACATAGCCATAGAACTCTAAGGTATATTCATTAACTGGATTGAACTCATTTCATACTTCGTGTCATCTTTATTCACAATTGGTCAATTATAAAAACGACACATTCAAGAGAACTGGATGCATTCGTTTATGACGCAGTCGTCCTCGACTATCAAGCCGGCAAAGACGCGAACTGTGAGTTGATCACCGTTGGAAAATGGTCAAGCATGACCGGATACGGTATGACAACCTCATGGAACTCCTCTTCACAGATATTGCTTATGATGAGCGTTTTTACTTAATGTGCAGATAATCATTTCGAGAAAACTTAATGATGACTCCAAAATTTTTACCCGATTTCATCACTTCAAATTCGTTTATTGAAAATGCAAACTCGAATTTTTTCTGGTCACTACTTCATATTCTTCTTCAGTTTCAGTCTGACATTGAATTTGAATCGTTCAAAATTACAGGAATAGGTTTTCCGAAGAATTCTCCACACGTCCAAAAAGTTAATCAATTCATGTTGCAGTATCAACAAAAGGGTGATTAAATCGATTTTGATCTATTTGTCTCATAACATGATTTCTTTTGATCAGCTGCAATTTCTTATGCGTTCAATTCAGCGATTAACTTCTGTGCTATGAAAATTCTTCAGAAATATAGTTTTTAATACTCGGATATGTGAGCAACAATTTCCAAGTGGTAATAGCTGAATGCAAACCAAATTCATACCAGATGCACCCTACAGGTGATCTGGAACGTCTGCAGAATTTCTGGCTGACTGGCGCTTGTGGTCGTGACCCACATGCACAAACGCATAGCGCTCCACTTGGAGTCGAAAACTTCATGAGCGCCTTCTTTCTGCTTATTGGTGGCACTGTGAGCTATTTTCCTCTAAGTTTATTCAATTGCTTGACTGTCCTAGCAGTAGTGTGTTCAGAAGCTTGTTTAATTTTGCATTCAGGATCATACTTGTCTGAATTCAGAATCTGTAAAATCACCTCTTAGATCTTTATTATCCAATTAATACGAAGTGAAATAAATCCATTGAAACTGTTTCTTAAATGCTACTGTTGAGAATGGTTTAGGAAGCCATTTTTGATTCCTTGATGTGAGAAGTAAGTGTCGTTGCGCAATTGTTTGATTCTGTGGTAGTGCTTACGAATTTTTGCAGATTATCGGAATCCTCGTACTTGGTTGTGAGTACATTTACTGTCATCAATTCAGGAAACTTTTGCAAAGAATCGATAAAAATGGATGGTGCGGCATCGTCAGTATGGTATAACATTTCTAAAGCATAATTTTTAGAATATCTTTTTGTTAAGGTGACACGTTTTTGCGATTGAAGCTTATCCATAGATGATGGTATGGTTGGATGGTCTATCATATGTTAGATCAATTTGTAAGTTTTGAAACAGCTGAAAACAAAATTGTGGGCAATATTCATAATATACGACGTATTTCTCAGCACAGGAAAATTTTATTATAGTTTATAATGGAATTGTACATACAGATTGACAGTTGTTCAAGTTCAACTTATATTCTGATACTATGATAATATACTCGTTAATTCGATCAGTAGTAGGTCAGAATACGCCACTGGCTTTATTGCCCATCAGGTAATTATTTTCAGGCATTGGGTAAGTCGTTGACATTCACAGACGCAGTGGATCGTGTCAACGAATGGCGACGCCATGAGCAATCATTAGGTCCAAGTAACAGTCCAGTTAGCTTCAAACTCCGTCGAACGTCAAGGTCTGAGATTGACAGCGTGAGAAACAGGTCAAACGAACTCATGAATTTTTGCATATGATAACCAAAAACAACTTTCACTCCTCACTCATTGATCTCATAATCAGAACGGGACATCTCAAAACTATTCATTACGACATCTCAAAAAAAAGCCGGAAAATGATAACTGGTAGCTGTATGAACCCGTTCTGTCGTAACGTTATGTATTTCTAAATCATTATCTAGAATGTACCATATCACGAATGTCATCTCATGACGTTTCCAGAATGAAACGACTAAGTGCGGATGGAAGCGACTGCGCGAACAAATCACTGCAAATAATACAACACGAGTCAACAATATGATCACTTCCTAATAAGTAATAACACACTGCAATAAATTCGATAAGTAATAACCACTATATGCATCATATCAGACGATGTTGTTACCTATCATTCAACTGATAATACACAGTAGCTGGATAGTGCGATTGAATCGTATCGTTAGATGTAGAGGGGAACATGATGGCATCTTGTTGCTGCTGCTGCTGTTGCTGCTGTTGTAGTTGTTGCTGATAACAATAAAAGTGTTGATTTTGTACAGCTGATAAATCGGCCTTCCTCACATCGTAGCGTTCACCCGGTGTACAATTCCTTTGCAACGTACGTCTCAATTCGTTGATATACTCAATTGCCAACCTGTAATCCATGTTGAAGTGTGTAAAATAAAGGGGATATGTCGAGCGACTATCGTTGCCAATAAAGTGATATCATCTCAGCTTGAAGTCAAAATACTGTCTGATCGCATTTTCTTAAGCACTGAGTGATATCAGAGTTAATTCACAATCAGACGGAACATTTCTAACGATGTGTCGCAAAATTTTCAAATTCCTTGTTTGGGAATAAACTCAGTCATATGATAATGGTGAATCTAAGATCAAACTGCTAATCCAGAATTAGGCAATACAATTGGAAAAAGCGAACTCTTCGTAATATTTTGCAACAGTGAAATTTGAAGTGCTGAAATTGGAAGGCTAATTGAAAGTTACTGGGATATGAACAGTGCAGAAGTGACGAACCTAAGCGTTTTCACTTTAGCCACTTTTCGGTTTTTATCCATTCGAAGTTTACCTCGCAACTGGTCAAATGCCGCATTCATCGCTCTCATTCGAGCCTTCTCTCGAGCTGCGGCCAGATGTCGCTGTTCCTCGTCACTCAACGTCTTCATTCTCAACAAACAGTCGTGTTGATGATGTTTTAGCAATTCAGCGATTCTGAAACTGTTCTACTATGAATTCTCTCTGTTCTACCATCTTTTTGTGAAAGTACTCGTTTCAAGAATTTCATTTCATTGAGCAGGCAAATATTGATGGTCACATCTCAAAATTGATGATAGTAACATCTCATCTGCTTCCTACTAAATTTGCTCAAAATCACTGTGAACATATTAGCAATCAAAGGCAATAAAAATATCATATGTCCGATGAATGTTGGGAAATGAATTGGGAAAATTGGAAAATGAATGTCTGCAAATGCGTAGCAAATGCAAAAATATTCTAATTGGAAACCTTACATTTAGGCACCACAAATAGTGTGTTATAAATGTTAAAAGAAAAACAAAAAACAAGCATCTAAATGATGAAACGAATAATATGATGAGCCGGCGGAAACTACAGTTGATTTTGATCTGACTTTGATCATATCAGTCGCTGATCAGATCACCTCAATCCACTCACCTGTCCCTATCAAAACAAACACTAATAAGTTCTTTTATCTCGATATAAATACCGATTTATGACGAAAGTAATTTCCTCTGCCCTCAACTCCACCCACTTTTATTGTCCTCATGCGCACTTTTCTTTGCGTATTCGAGGTGAACGTATACGGTAAGCAATCAACCATGAACAGAGAACAAGAACAATTAACAGAGAATAAACTTGTTATCCATTTTAATGGTAACTGTTAAGAGTGATCTGAAGTAATCAAATAGAATGACATTTCTGAAAGGAGATTGCTTTCTCCTGATTATACCAAATCGATTTGCATCTTCAGATTCTATCGAATCTGCCTGATATGAGGTTACATATAGCTCATTGACTGCATGGAAGGTTATTGAGATAATACTCACAAATGAGAATATAGAAGTTGATGGCCTCGAAATTTCGGAATCGATTTGATTTTCAAGGGATAATTGGAAACTGATTGTTGAATTGTTCACGAAAAGTTATTTAATTCACTTCCGTTAACTGATAAATGTCTTCGTTCTACGACTGAGTGCATTGAATGAGTTGTTTTCGAAATGATTTAGGGGTTTATAAATTGTACAATTGGAAGTTATATAATTTTTGGAATGTGTCTCGAGAATTACAAATACATCGTCTCCTTACTGTTCTCTTTCTGACGCTGTGTTCAAACTCGATTCATACAGATATTTTATCTGATTGAACAGTGTTTTTTTTTCAGAAAATTTATTTGCATGTTGTTGAGAATGGACGAAAGGCTCATTTCGCTATATTTCGCTTATTTCCGGTCAACGCTTATTCGTCACATCTGACCGATGTCGAATGATATTGGTTAGCGATGAAAATGAGGATACGAAAATCTTACTGTGAGGAATACGACCGGTGATGGATGAAAAAATTGCCGAACGATAGAAATGATTAGTTGTAAATAAGTTTGAAGAGTGAGTGGAGTGGATTTACCGCTAGATTATGTGATTATTTAGGAAAAGAATCTGCCGCTTGTTGCATCATCCAAAGATGATTATGTGTGTGAGTGGAAGAGCTGTGACTAATCTGTTGACAAACTGAATTATTTAATCCGATTTTGGAATGCACTAACAAATTTGAGAAAATAATATTGTTGAACATTGTTAAGGTCGAGGAATCTAAATTTTTCTACTTGGCTTACGGAAATTTGAAGTTTCAATAAAAGAGAACTTGAAATCGATGGTAGTTAGAAATGAATGCTGATAGAACAAAAATGGAACGGTAAAAATAACGCCTCAATAACTTTGATCTCTGCTGTGTGTCGTTATTCCAGTAACTGTCAGATGCTTAAAATCATGTATGAATGCGTGCTGTCACTTCGAACTGCCTCAAATTATAGTTTTAAACAAAAAATAATCCATGTTTATTTTATACGAGTATAGTGCACAATTGAGAGTCGCTCTGAAATCGAGCATGAGTTCGTTTGTGTTTCATCTTTAGATTCTTTAGTGCAGTGTTATTGGAGAGGATATATCAATTGTCAGTGTCAGTGACAATGCATGTAATCGAACATCGGATAAGGTCAACAGATTTATGACATTGATATGTGTTGAATGCACAACGCAACCAAATTATTACGCCTAATCCAAACAAGACACGCTTTATCACATTGAACCATCGAGATTTTCACGACTCAATCAATGCCTTAGGCGCAGTACCGTCAGTGGTTCGTTCGTTCGAATTCTCAGCAAAAATTTTGACGAGTGCAATTTAGTTAACACATTCTGATGAACGATCAGTTCAGCGAGCAGTTATAACAGTAGAAATACTAATGGTAAACACATATTGTGAAGGTGACGACGTCTGATGGTGTTTCGAGTTGAAATGATCAATGATGACCAACTGCAGTCATTGACTAGCAAAAAAATTTGTGTGCAAAGAGAAATTTTACGAAATTTGAACAATTTCATGCATAATTGACTTTTGCGTCATTTTTCTATACAATAATTGCAGTAATAAGGTTCCATTTGGAAAAATTGTAAGATGAAGAAATTTATCCGCAAAAATTTGCATTGTTCATAAGCCTTTGAAATAATGTCTTCAATTCCCATATTTCTCTAATATATGGAATTCCCGCGATCAAGAGCGCTCTGTCTTGGCGAGATTGCTTCCAATTTCGAACTTAAATTGTGCTTCGAAAGTCGAGAGCTATCTCATCACACCAAGAATAAGATCATTATGAGGATGCATGATAACTGCGCACCTGCATGATTTTGCGATAGAGTTTGTATGAACAACATTTGAGGTAGGTGAATGTATACTAGGTGTTCTAGTGCATGTACTCAGGTGCAACACATTATATCCTTAGATGATGAGTAGGGATGAATCAATGTATCACGCTAAAATCATTTATCTGAATATACAACAAACCTTCGATGTGTTTTTTGACGGTAATGTCAATTAGTATTTATTTGTGTGTTTAAGCATAACATGCATACTGTTTATACTAGAGAAATCGACTTCTCGCATGTAGTTTCATTGCGTCGAAATGAACGAAGATTCGTGTAAACTATCCAAATGGCTAAACTCGAACACTGCATGTTTTCACTTTTTACAAAGCAAGATATGGAAAATACATGTAGTGCTGTTTCAGTTTCGTTGATCCACTCAAAAATTTGCTCATCTCATCTCAGCAGGCACGTGGTGCAAAAGCTGAAGATCGATTCAGCCAAACTGACAGCCTTCATAATATCGAACATACTGCGATTCCGAAAGAAACGAGTGAATCAGAAAACCAAAAGAAGAGTTCAGACTTTCAGGAATCACCATTGCATCATCACTGAACCGAATTCTGTTTTAACTGGTTCTAGAGCCCATTGTGACGGGAAGCGGCAAGAAATATCTCAGCCTTCTAGCGCATTTTTTTCCATCGGAGTTGAGAAGAATACTGAACAAACAGTCGAATTTCACTATACAAAATGATTTCATGATTTTGTTTTGGCCATAATTTGCACAGAATTGGCATTTTTAAGATAGAGAGTAGGACATGTGTGTATGTATCATGGATTGTAGCTAATTTCGAGAATGAGATGCTCTCTACGGCCAACCGTTCTTCGTAATGATGCCATTCACGCACCATCAATAGCACCAATATGGCTGATACAGTCCGTGTCTTCTTGGATATCACGGCCGATAAAATTCCGCTGGGAAGACTCACTTTTGAGGTCAGTTTCGTTTTGGAGTAACCAAGAGAGATTGCGTGGATAATTCATGGACCTTGTGGTCATTTCGAGGTTACTTGCACTTTTATGTGCTGATAATGAGATCGAATTAAGAAATGATTCACTGTCATAATCACATTTACGTTGCAATTTTTCATCATTGTCATAATCCGATATGCTACTCGAAGCAGATCAAAAGAGAACTTTATGGGTGCGCTCTTTTTACCAGCTATTGTCTTCATTTCATCTGCATTGTCAATTCTCATTTGTTGAATGATCTCGAATTGCTCAATTCCAGCTTCGTAAAGATATCTGCCCGAAAACAACCGAAAATTTCCGTGCTCTCTGCACCGGCGAGAAGGGATTTGGCTTCAAAGGATGCAGTTTCTTCAGAATCATTCCTGGATTTTGTGCTTGTGTTAGTTGTCCCCTCTAATAACAAATTTTTTCTTCCGAGCTTTATGAAAATGCAACCTACTTCTATAATTTGCATTGCTAAGGCTGATTCAAGCTGGAGATGCGGTGCGTTTACTTCTGACTGGGATGTGCTGTTAGTGTTGAGCAGCAATCATCATTCAGTTCTAGTCGAATTTCTGTATTGAATAACCACTTTCGGGATTGTGGGTAATTATTTGCATTGTCTACGGTGAGGCAGATGAATCTCGGTGCCTTTGCTTCTCTCATGATCAATTTGAAGCAATCATAAAATAAGTGGTCATAATTTCTCATCACTTCACAGACTAACAAAATCGAAACGATTTGTTTAGAGTGGCGATTTTGAGACAAATAATGCAGATCGCCGAGGTGGACGGTCGATTTTTGGTGAGAAGTACTTCGAGGATGAGAATTTCGAGTTAGCGCATGACAGCCGTGGTGTGTTGTCGATGGACAACTATGGATGGCCTGATACTGTCAGTTCACGATTCTTGATCACTTTCGACGAAACACCGTGGTTGGTGGTTTGTGCAGAATGTTTTTAGCTATGAACATAGTAATTCAGCCAGAGAAGTTCATTGGCAAACTATAATCACACACACAATACTGTTGATGAAATCGACTGCTTGCAGGCTAGATGGTTATCATGTTGCGTTTGGGAAATTACTCGACGGATGGGAGACGTTGAAGAAACTGGAATCGTTCGGTACAATCGAAGGATACGGTGTACAGAAGGGCAGAACGACGGCTGATGTTCGTATCAGTGACTGTGGACAGTTGTGATTTGATATTGTGTGACTGATCGGTGAAATCATTACGTTTATTCCATATATGATCGCCAATGATCATTCTCATTTTGAGACTTCGAATATTCAGCCACCTTTCTCGATGGCAACATTTAATCAACGTTTAATAGACTCCCACTTCAGGAATTCCTTCCATTTTCGAAGCAATTTCGAACGTTCCATACGATTTAACGGATTCTGATTGAATGCTTTATTTGAATGTTTCATTTGTTATATAAACTCTCGATTGCTTTGTGAAATTTGACATGGTTTGTTTGCTGACAATGAACTATAGTTTAGTGTGAATTTACGTTTGCTGGCTCGAAATGAGATATTACGCAAAAGACAAATAAAGTTTAATTAATACATTTGCGTAGAAATGGAATTAAGGGTTGAAACATTGCGTGCGCTCTGTCTTCACCATCGCTCACACGCACCTTTATTTGCTCGTGTCAACAAGTGCTTCTTTTTTTGCCCACAAACTTCTCGGTAAACACACTAAAAGGTTTAATGACCTATGCCCTTTGCTTCCTTTCGAATTACTCACACCTTTCGGGGGTTAAACCGTCCGGTAAGCATTGACACCCTCGAACGACTCATATAAAATCATTTCCTTTTCGAAAGTTTCTCACGAAAGGCAACAATACTCGATGCAATGCATTGATGAATTCCTCGCTGATCACTGATAATTGATAATTCGACAACCGAATGTCCACAACAATATTGTGTGGCCGTTTGTCATTTGAGTTCGTTCAACCTGCTGTTGGTACTGAGAATTTCCGAAGAATTTTATCACAACATCAAGAGGAATGAAGGAACTATTATTTGAAATAAACAATCGAGTGAATTGAACGATGAAACAGAGGAAATTTTGATAGTGGATAGAAGATATTCATTGAATAGTCTTACCAAATATTACAGCAAATAAATGATTAGGCGAATGAACATTAAGACGAATAGACAAACCCATAAACATAGCGTTCAAGAGCGTTGGCCCGAAAAAAAGAAGAAAGCTTAACAGGGTGATACGATATTATTGATAAATACGATACCGTAGGCAAATTTAGATGACAGACTTCACAGAAACAATGAAAATCGTTGTTTTCAGGAGTGCTTAAACAATATAACACAAGAATAATAAAGTTCAAATGAAATGGTCATAGTGACCGATAATCAATAATGAATATATAACGATGGTGTAGGCAAATGCGCAGAGAGACACTTATTTCAGTTCGGCTAAGCACTAACGGATTTGAGAGGAGAAGACACTCGCATTAAACGGCAATCATGTGCGATATTACGGTAGTGAGGCATTCCAATCGTTTCCTCATATCGGATGCATTTTACTTGCGGATAGAACTGTCCAAGGAGAATGTTCAGGAGGCGTTATTTTCGATATGTTCAGATTTAAAAATTGGAATTTTCAGTGGAATTTCGAATATTTGGATCGAATTTCTTGGGGATATCTCTCGTACGAGTGCGAATTGTGGAAGTGACTGAAGAAGAAAGTAGAGGAATGCTACACAACCATGAAAAGCATCTTGATTGAAGGCAAGTTAACATACACAACGACAACACAACACCAACGATATTTCTTCATTCACACACTTCAAGAAAAATATCGTTTTAAATTCGAACATTCCACACTTTTCCTACAACAAAACCCTCGTATTCTTGAAGTGATTCTATGAAAATGTTAAGAATATCATTCATCTGTCAAAATGCCCACAAAAATTTACAAAAATTCATCGGATAAACCCATAATTATAGGTGAATCACATGAAAATTCGCCACAAACGGAGCAATTTTGATCACTGAGTCAACTATGAGTGATAGTACGACAATTTTGCTGAGTTGATAGAAAGAAGTGTGAAATGTGATGTGAGTGATGAATTGGTAGAGAGATGTGTGCATGCGCTTATCACTTCTATAAAATTATACCGAAACAAAACAAAACAAAAAAAAACAAGTTGAAGAGGTCTTGGCTTCAACGACCCCTACGGAATATATTCGTTCGAGATGAAACCAGTATGACAGCTCGACTACAAACAGGCCATTACGGTTGGGCACTTGAAAGAATTACAATAGTAGTGATTATGATAATACTGATAGGAATAAATTAATGAATCGTTGAGAGTTAGCAAACGAGAACGTCAATAAAGAGATAGCATTACAATTACTGTGAGAACAATGAGTTAAAGCGGTGGTAAATCACAGTTAACGTATACGAAACGACTAGATGAATAATAAATCACTGATTATGTTGAGAAAAATAATAGCTGATGTGACGTTTGTTGAACTGAACTGATTACATCTTATGAAAAAGAAGATCACTACACTCGAAAAACAAAAAGAAAACCAAAGGCAATTCGGGTATGTGACACGTTCAGAATGCATCAGTGAGTGCAAAAAGTTCGATTTGTAACTCGAATAGCCATGAGGATTCAGCACTTGCGATTCTCTTCGATAGAAGGAAACAGTTTCGGGATACAACGAAGAGTGTGCTCCTGTTAAGTGAAAATTAATTGATGCAGTGAAACAACATCATCTGTCGATTCAATCAATCGCATAGTTTTTGTCATTCTGTCTCAAAAACACGACTGAAGATGCTTCAAGTCCGAAAGATACGCAAAATTTTGTTGATGCATTTTGAACGAATCGTCACCATACCGTATTCGATGGCACGACTGAACAACAAATAGGCATTTGGGTGGAAAAGGAAATCAATAAATTAGACGAGTTTAAATAAATAAATAAATAAATAAATAAGTTACATAAATAACAATACAGCTAAATCATAGAGGATAATATCTCAGAATGAATATATCTTAGAAATCAGCATAAGGCACCATGTGACGCTGTGAGTCGTTGTGGCGCAAGACCATTAAAAAGCACAATTCGTATGACAATCAAACAAATTAATTCTTTGCGAAAATTTTGTTTGATGTTGTCATATCACATCAATGAAAATAACAGAAATCACATTCACTAGAAAATAATGATACTGGCTCAACCTCACACAACTCCTTTCAGACGGAATATAAATTTACTTGTGCTTCGGATGAGAACCCTCACGGAATTCAGGAGTGAAAACGTTAGAAATATAGGGATGGGATAGGGACTGACTCATTATTAGATTCGAAACTCGTCTCTGCTCACAAATATCTTTCAAAAATATGAACAACGTTGGATTTTCAGCTAAACTTGTTCCGAAATTAAGGTATCAGCTACATTCGTGACTTATTTTTCACAATATCTACTTCCAATGATACTCTACTTCAGTGAATGCAGTGGTACTCTCTATAGTTTACTTCCCCCAATACTCCACTTCAATTAAGCAGCTCAATCCTGAAAAAGGAGATTCGTTCAAGGAGCTACAGCCAAATCAGGGTTGTGTGATGTGAACTTCAGTATGAGAATAATTAAGAATCAATTGAAAATGTGCTTGTGCAATACAGTAACAATATAGATTAAATCAGAGCACTGATTTCCGTTTGACTTAAGCTACATTATAGAGAGAGAACTATGACAATAAACATCGAGATAAACATCAAAATCAATCGAAATTATTTCACAAGCTCTGAATTCTACATCATTTCATTGAAACTCTTCATCGAACACTTCAAACAGCATCGGTGAAAGCATAGAACGCATTAAGTTTTGATTGATTTCTACGTTTCCTTTACAAGAAAAATGTAAATTGTCTAGGCTTTCAGGCATATTTACAATTCACTCACAATGGCATATTATGGCAAAACATAGAGGAAGTAGCAAACGCCCGAATATTTCGACGAAGCAAACTTGACAAAGAAATTTGTAAATTCAGAAACAATTCAGTGATGAAATGAACAAGAAATTTCGTTAATTTCTCAAAATTATTAATAGGTTATTATCAGAAATTCCTCGAAATATTTCACGTTCGTATAGCACAATGAATGACAAAACTGTATTACGAGGATAGAATATGCCCAGTTGAACACAATAATAAAATGAAAATGCGGAATGAATGGATTGATAGCGATATCAAATGAAAACTGTAAGCGCACAGCATAAAACTAACAAAATACGCTCTTCAAGGTGACGATTCAGTAGAAAATTTGAAAAATATGTAAAGAAATAATATGCTTGAGTTCATGAAATGGAATGAATAACAATGTGCTGCAGCGATATTCAACAATTATATGCAACATAGCAATACTCGAACTCGTTCATGCATCACAATGCATCAATTCCACAACATAGGTTATTCTATCTCTGATTTACGCTAAAAAAATTGATCTCTAAGAAACAACAACGTGAATGCCTTCAATTTCTGGCTACAAATTTCAGCATTGTCTCACAAGGGAAGGTCACGAGCTTACCCCAACGTTTCGGGATGAGATGTATATCATATTGTAGGGCTCATGAAGCTGATTATGAATATGCAAAAATTTGTCAGTGGAATCTTTCGGAATATGGATGAACTCTCGTGAGAGAGCTTTTTTCAGTGGAAGCCCTTACGCAAGTGAGTTCTGATAATCTCAGTGAATCGCAATGTGATGAAAAGTGAATTGAACAACTGGACAACTGTAAACGGAATTTGTGACATGTTTCAGAACTCGACTCCGCGATAATTAAGAGCAGCATGCAGTGTCCAGATGTGGCAACCAAGACAACAAACAACAGTAAGTACTGCAGTCATGTACATATCTTGACAAACATCGATAAAAACGTTCACAATAAAATGAATACCATTAAAGAGTCGAGAACGCTTAATGCTACAGTAAAATCGTATTAGTGTATTACCACATGCAACAGTTAGAAGAGGATCTGAGCTATTATAATATTATAGCTGATCTCATAGCTTATCAATTTTCCCTTTTTGGACTACAACATCATCGATCCTCTAACAATCCCGTTGAATATTACAAAAAAGCATTTTTGGTAAAATAAGACAAATATCATACTCGTTGAACAAATAAATGAAGGAATGAATTATCTGTGTATGAAATAAACCATGGAACAATCCCGAATACAGGAGATGAACACGGAATACGTTGTGAGACAAAACAAGACAGATGAATTCGCAAAAAATATGACATTTGATGGATAGAATAATTGCACAACAAACGGATAAACGTGATTAATGGATATAAGAAGCTGGATATCGGATGAGGATGAGAGCAGATTTTGTTGTGTATATAGTGCTGGAATTGATGTAGGAAAAAGTTTGTGCATTGAAATCCTACGAAGATTGTTGACAGTTTAGTCTATGCTATCAAACAAAGTTCATTTGAACGACTGGTTAATTGGTGTTAGAGTGATTGTTGAATCGAATAACGACTGCTCATGCAAACACATAATTCATTCAGTCATGAACCAACCAACACATTTAACATGTGTGACAATTGAAAATGTTTAATTTGTTGTTGAAATAATAAAACAAAATATGAACACCCGAAATGCAGCAATCATATAAACTTGCTCAAATAAGGACGAGACAAACAGAATCGAAGGACATACCTTACGCGATTCAGTGAATACATAGCTTTCAGTGGACGCAGTTAGCGGAAGCAAAAATTACAAGACTGGACTGAAACAAGAAGATCGAAGAATAAATGGAACAAATTAAGAGAGAAATTTTAGCGAATAAAAATGTCAAATTATTAAGTGCAAGACGGCAAAAAGTTGAAATTGGTTTAAAATTCAGCAGATACCGTAAAGGTGATGAAACTGTGGAATATTAAAGTGATAAATAGGAAATTACAAGGCTACAAGACACGATAGCATGCTTGCACGAATCCACTGTACGCAAATTTGAATCACCGGATAAATTCGCTGCAATTTATGAATCGTTATCAACTTTTGGAAAGATATACCTAAAATAAATGATTCTTCATTTACATGCTGAACATTCGGTTAATCCAAGATGCTGAATTCACAATTCAATGAAAAGTGTGAAGTGCAATTAGTTGTAATTAACGGAATGTATCTTAGGGAAACGCATGTTTGACTTACAATCAGCAATAAAACTTTTAATGGAAAACAATTGCAGCAAAACTATAGCAGACATCAATTTTAATTGGATAAAGAAATATGCGAACAACTAGATATATGGACTAGAATCAGGATATTTTAATAGTGCAGATTCATTGAATACGGCGAATAGTTGCGGAAAGAAAATATTGTGATTGATTAATGGAGAGATTTGAAGATTGACTTCGAAACTGTGAAAATATATCTGAATTAAAGTCTATGACCATGGCATCGCAAATAAATCATCTTTCGTTCATTCATTCATCATGATCATGTTCATCCTCATTGCCGTTTGTCATCAGTATCGAGCACCGCCAAGCACAAAACGGAATGGCACCAACAAAATACTGATGAACCCAAACCAAACATACTCTATTTGCCACGTTCAGCTTGCAACTGAAATATTTTAACTGATTACTTTAGCGAGTACGAATTGAATAACTTTATCATATGAATGGACTCAAATTTCAGATGCTACTTTAAATTTCAGATGCAGATATTTTACACATAAAAAACACTGACTAAAAATAATGCTGATTTTGAAAAGAAATCGATTTCACATGCTGGTTTTGTATCACTTAGTAGTGAGAAATAATGAACGTGATGCGAACCATATCGCATTGTTTGAATTGAATGGAATAATAAATGTGATAAATTAAAGAACTGGAATTGCACGGGCTTTGTGCTGAAAGTATTCGCTGCTCTCAGAGGTGTGACTGATTCATTATTGAGAAAATAAATTCCTGACATAAGTGAAATTTCTCAGGCGCACAGCAGATCGGAGGAAGTGTTGATTACTAATGGCATAGGTCGTATAATCAAGGAGTACAGTGATATGAGAAGGATTGATAAGATGTATAATATCCCAATGAACCACGAACACTTTACAGAACTCACCATTAGAAGGAATGTTGTTTTGAGGCAAGCTTTCAAATCAAATTAACTCACATATGTACATGAAGAAGGAATTGAAACAACGTGTATGGTGAGAAGCAACTCAATTCAATGATTGCAATGTGAGTGGTAAAATTGGTATGAGTGTGACATTTCTGTGTACATTTTGTTACGGTTATTATTAATATTAATAATAATATTATTATTATAACATTAATATTACCATTGTTATAGTTTCCAAACGACTATTAATAGCGGTGAATAGCAAATGTTTACTCATGTACACTATATGCATGTTTGACGCATGTTCATGCATAAATGAAATACCAACGTATCATTTTCTGTTTACTTTAGGCCATATTCAAAAGCATTCCGCAATTCGTATTGTTCGTCATTTCACTCTTCGCTATGCAAACATTTTCTGAATATTCCAACCACCTGGGTGGCACGAGTGTTCGTAATTTGGACCAGTCCACCCTCTCTCCACACAACAATCCCCCACCGGGATATGGATCATCAAGAAAAGTCGCAAAAAAACTAACAACAATTTTCTTCGGTTCTGGAAAAAAATTATCATGAGTTCAACTTTTCAGTTTCGAAATGTAATGAATATTCCCAAGCTCATAGTCAGTGAAATTAAAAAACAAAGATAGATGTGCATCGTTATTCATGCGAAACGAGTGAATCAAAGCGCGCTGAACTTCAATCAGTTCTATCGAAATATTTGATCATTACAATCAACGATATGGAAATTTCACCAATAAACAATCCCAGTTTCATACTTCAAAGTGTGCCAACAATCCCTTTTCACGTTATCCAAAAGAAGAAGCCATCGGAAGTGCATTGAATGGAGCGATTTTGGAAGTAAAAACAATCAGATACCAAGAATCCAATGAACTGAAAGAGTGAAGGCGCAAGGGATTTTTGCATGCGACAGATGAGGTTGTTAATTGACCAGATCTCAGGCAGGAAAATTCGATACAGCAGAAATGTTTTGATTAAATGAACAAACCGAAAATAATCTCTAAACCTTGCACAAAGGTACGAAAGTGTGCATTTAATATTTCAGTGCTATCCGCTCCAGTCACGCTCCGATTCATGCTTGTGCTTAAAATTAGACTTGAGCATAGGCTCGAGCTCAGTTGGCATGTCACGATGTAACTCCATTCTATTCTGATGGCGTTTTTTCCTCATGGTAACACTCTTTCCGTTCTCCAAGTTACCGGATCGGTTTTAGATTCGTTTCTGATGTTATGCGAGGTGATAGTGATTAATTGCTGGAGGGGTAACGCTGGCCTGCGAAACTATCGAATGGAGTGCCCGAACCAGTGCTATAGAGCATTTATTATGAACCAGTGCATCAAATGATTAATTGGATGGTGACCAACGAAACATAACGACAGCAAACCGAAAGTAGACCGACCACATATGGGATAACTGAACGAAAGAATATGTGCAAACAAAAATGATTATGATATTGGAAACAATAAGCTGGAACAAACAGAACCGAGAGTATAGACTGGTTGACATTAAAGGAAAACTGGAAAGAAAAGATTCGAAGGAGATTTCAGTGAATAAAATAAAGACGTCTGGGAAATCATAAACAAACGAATAAAAAGACATTGAAAAATACCGATAAATTAATAGCTGATGATCGTTATTGGCCACAATGGTGTTAAGAAACATCAGGATTCGTGTGGTATTGACAAGAATGCACGAATTTCATGCACTTTTATTTTCAACTTCCAAAAGACCCCTCGTTATTGTTTTCTGATGATAATTCACTCACGTTCATTCCAGTTCCTAATTGTAACGATCCAGCAGCGCATTCAATGAAAAGTTTGACATACTGGCCGAAAAAAAAGAAATAGTTCACAGAAAGTACTCCCCTGAACAAGAGCCAATCAGAGCATTCTTTCTACCCGTACAATGTTACAGACCTAAAATAGACAGATTCACAAAGTAATGCCAAACTAGCATTGAATAAATGGAACAAAAGAGTAGACACAAACCACTGAATGAATATATAAACGAATGCACACTGAACACCTCAACCATATAATACAGAAAATGTGGTATATCAATGATAGTATCTGTTAGTATTACTGAAATATTTTCATGAAAATAAAATCTTATTGAATCAATCGAAACAGAATGGTGATGAAGATTAATTGACAATGACTAGTGTGTTGGCTCACGCAATGTTTGGTCATTTGAACCTATTAGATGAGTTAACTGACTGTCCACAGAATGGCTCAAAATCTGACGATATCCAATATTCTAACATTTTGTTCAACTCAAGTTCGCTATTCGGCACAAAATCATACAGCTACAATCACACTTTATGAGCAGGTTTTGAACGTTCTTCACGGAATTTCATGGAAGAATTTTGCTCAACTCTGAACCGATTTCGTTATGAGTAGCTTTCTTCACATTCGGAAGAATCGTGAGAACTCATAAACTCTCAGCTCAGTTGTCTTCGATATGAAAGGAACTAATCCGGTGTGTTCCACAAATCAAAGACTGAACTATTCATCATCAAGTCAAACTCAAGCAGCCAGATGAATCAACAACTGATATTCTCAATCGAAGAAATGCATGCCGTTGTAGCAGCGTAATCTAATCGAATCGAATCAGCGTTGTTGCAATCACAAAAAACTCCTCAATTCGATACGTTTGGCATTGAATATGAGAGTGGTAATAATTTTTTGTCAGTGAGAAAATCACTCGCCATAGAGCACTACCACTTGACAACATCTACTACAACCAATGTACAGCATCAATCACAACAACGACAATCACAAAATCAATCGTGGTAGCAACAATGAATCGAACGCCACAAATAATTGAAAGTGTTTGCTTGACATAGGCTGATAGCAAAAACTAAAATTGTACGAACCGAACCAAATGAAAAGAATTCAGAGTGAAACTGAATGAAGCGAGCAAATGAATAATGAATGATAACATTTTCACAAAAACGACCGATGCAACACATTTTCATCATCTTATTGTGCTCAATTTCAATTCATTGTTCTCAGAATGATTGGCAAAATTTCGCATTTCGCATCCAAATTTGACGGGCAATTGCAATGAATAATGACGATAACGATGAATAGAACGACGCAAGATGAATGAATGCATTCAAATGAATTCGACTCGAATCAACTTCTTTCTCGGTTTTCTCAGAATAAACAATTTGTTGGTATTTTTTGAATTTGCTACTGATTCTAAATGATTCTATTCAATACATTTTCACTGTTGCGGTTGATCTTTGATGCCAAGCACATTGAAGAGACGTGTCTTGAGGCCCGATGACGAATGGGATGTGGTCATTCGTGCTGGCGTACTAGATTCATCACCTGAACCTGCGGTGGTATTCATTGGTGAGGACCCGTCCGGTTGTGCTCCTCCGCTGGTCCTTGCCTCGTGCTGCAAAAACAAACTCGATGTTTTTCGACTGTTTGAGGAAGTGTGTTTGAGAGAACAAAAAACGACATTTGAAAAATATTCGGAAATGAGAAACAACGTCTAAAGCGTTGAGCCATTCATTGAAAGTATACCGGAATCATTCAAAAAAGAAAACGATCTGCTGGTCTGTTTACCGCTGTTCGATTCGGATGTGCTTGAACACAATAATAACACATGCAAATCTTATTCACTGTTCTTCACTTTTTTTTGATAGGGCGCTTCTTAGAGATATGAGGCAAAAACTACCTCGTTCACTTTGGATATCCTTTATAATTTAGCAGCAGCAATAGCAGCAAGTGAATTGGAATGTTTCATTTGTTAATGCTTCGCAATTTTTCGGAAACATTCAGCACTTGGTATGTTCTTACTCTTCAACTGAGCAATCAATTCACCTGCTTTCCGGCTCAACTAGCTGTAGGATAGTCAAAGTTAATAGGGTGTAATTTGCCTCATAGTTTGGACAGCCGATAAGGGCATGAGGAGAAAATTTTGATGTATTGAGGAGAAAGTTCCAAAGAGTTGATCTGTAATGAAAACGGCAATATCAGCAGCATAAAAATAAGCAAATACACCGATAAAAGAACCAAAGGAAATGTTTAAAAAAATCGAATAGATAAGCCAAAATTGAACATCACAACAACTACGCCAAAAATATTCCTCATTCATATCATATACGAACGAGCATGCATACCATGAGCACATGCACTTTCACATCCTTCGAATAGTACCCGTACCCTTTGCAGTATCACGAAGCTTCAAAATCGCATGCTCTGTCAAGTCGATTTCTACATATTAGCGAAACTTCAACTTGGAATCTGAATCAGAGAACACAGCTCAAAGCTCCCCTAGTCCTCTGCAGTTGATAAAAACTGTTTCATCTAGGAACCAGTCAAAAAATCTGAATTTTAGGATAAATGCTGAGCTAGGTGCGATAGCTTCCATCTAAGTAACTTAACATTAACCATCCTAAGCTAACCATCCACTCCACACTGAATTGTGCGACTACATTCAGGTGAATGAACACGAAAAAGTAACTAATGAATGCATTTGTGGTAAACAATTTCCAGTCACTACGAATATTTTCCACTGTTAGTACACCTTCTCTTAAAGAAAAGAGTTGATGAACAACGCATCAACTGCACTCAACGCCCGTCCCACTCAGTGCACACAACGAAGCACTTCAATCACCATTAATAAATTCTATCCATGTGAATAATCAAAGCGATGCAAAAACTGCTACGATACCAGAAGCTCTTAAGATCCGTAATCTTAGCAACCGTATTGATTCGACTAAAACGCCTATAAAGCTTTCCCTCATGGAACTACTCACAAGACTGACTCAGCTCAGCCTTTCAACATCATATTTCAAATGTGAAGGACAAATACTCTCTGAATTAGAACAACCTTAATAGCATGTATCAATGGAACAATTTTTTGATAAGTCCCGAGAGTGGTACCAAATCAGAAAGGAAAAACAATAATAAAAAAATAAAGGGTTGAATCTTGCAAAAGAAGTTGGAATTGAAACGAAAAAATAAGCCTGAAGGAAATCTACGAGGAGTAGGCACGAAGGAATGCAAAATTTTGCCCCTAATGACACTTATACCAACTCTGGACCAATCTCTTTGCTGTTTGGATTGCAATTAAATTTCAGCCCAATAACTCTTTGGTGTAAGCAAATGCGCAATTGGAAGTTAGGTTTAGAAATAAATTCATTGCCCAATTGCCCAATTTCTACATTTCATGCAGCAAAAATGAACGAGAACCCCAAAAAAGATTCAATGAAACCAATAAGTGCGAAATATTTGAAAAATACCCCGCCATATCGTTCGAGCAGTTCAATAGACAAACGTTCACCACCCGAAAATCCCACTTTAACAGTGCAAAATCATGGCACATCTTGATGATAGGTTGTGATAAGGTTCCCACTATTTGTACACAAGTGCGTTGAAACACAACAAAAACACAACAACTAACAATCTGAAGAGTGCTTTGAGAATGAACGAACCTCAGCATTACCCCCGGGTGATGTTGCACTCACATTTTGCTGTGCTAATAGCTGTGCTACTTTTGCCTGACGCGCTGCATCCAAACACTACAACTGATCAATTTCACCAACAGTCATTCAATCACTTCAATTTCTTTTCAGGTTTTCAGGCAAATTACGGGTCGTCACTACAAAGTTGTTTCATTACGAAACTGCATTATTCCAATTAGTTCGCATTCCTGATTCTCACTTTATTTGTTTTCCCCTCTATTCGTTGCATTCTTTCAATTAATCAGCTAAACTTATCATCACATACAACACTGATGATAAAAATATGCAATGTACTAAATTTAGAGAAAAACTGAACAACAAATTTACAGCCCATCCATCACCCATACAGAAAGTCAATTCCACTAAGCAATTAACTTTCTCGGATCCGCATCATTCAAGCGAAGGTTTTCTCTTAAACGGACAATCGCAATACACTATTGCGATACGGATAAAAATAGCCACCAAAGCCCTGGGATTGAGGCAAGCCATATGCGTCCCTATTCATTGAAACAATACCACATAATCGTAGAGGATAGAAAATCATTCGTTTCGTCGCTTAACTCATTCATTGCCACAAACGGCTCTTCACTCATTTCGTTATGTAAGTTTGATGATGAACCAAATGAAACTTCGGACGACAAACCACTCATAATAAACTCGTTAGAGAAATAATTAAAAAATCACAAAATAACTTAAATCATTTCCATTGAGTCTGAACGAAAAAGTAAGTGAGCATTATTACATTTTGTGTTATCTGCCTCAACGAAAGAAGTTTAGGTGGCGTCCGTTACGAGAAAGCATTGAAGAGAGAACTTCTTCAATGCAACTACGTGTCAGTTCAAATCACTATCATACGCTACTTTCCGCAAATGATTACCATTATTCCAATGCGCCTACATACTTACCGCAAATTTATTCAATCCAAAATCAGTCTTCTCGATTGTCGACTTTAACATTCCAAAAGAACATTTTTTCCCCAATTTCATACGTAATAATCTTCAGTTGAACGAATGGAATGACAGTTCAATTTCACGAAGTCACGTATGATATCTTACAAATTGATGGAATGTTTCCACTCGAAGATATTGAATTGTCATATTTTTCACCATCCCAAACATTTTTGCTGGAAACCGATTGACAAACAAAGGAATCGCGACGACATCCCGCATCATCATCATCATCAATCAACATACCTGTTTCTTAGCACGAAGCGCTGCATCTTCTAGCGTTTCTGCAGCCTCGTATTTACCTTGACGCCGATATAAAGCACCAAGATTCTTTAGTGTAGTCGTTACGGTTGGACTAAAATTTCTTACAGTTGATGAAAAGTTTGTAGAAGAAACTTTTCAAAGACATATATTCAATTCAATCTTTTTTCCACGCGCAATCACTGGGATTTCTTCGTTCATCTGTTGTCTGACAAGAAAAAAAGAAAATATCTCTTGCAGTAAATAAGAGAGAAGAATAATTCGAAACTTGAACGCACGGCATGTGATTCGTTCGGCATACGATATCATAGCAACTATTTGCTACAAGCATGACTGCCCACAAAAACAATTTCTAGCAAGCAAAGAGCACTAAGTTTCGAATATGAACACAAAGTTCGACAAAAAAAAAAGCACAGATGTTCAAAAACGCTGTGAATATATTCTCAAAATCAAAAGATTCCCTTCTCAATCCTCTTCCAGCTATCAGAAAAAGTGAACACATTTGCCATTTCAGATGCTCAAAACCCTGAAACGATTTCACATCTCAATTCGCAATTGCTCTACTCACCTGCCAACCTTGGCGGCTTTATGCCAGCCACCATATTCTTGATATGTACCCGTATCCGCGCCTTTGTGCTTATTCTCTTCACGATCCTCAGCAATCTGCCAAATCGGTTTGTTATCATCCGCGATTTTGCCGAATTCTCGTTCGTGCGCACGCGTCAGAATTTGTTTGTAGAGAATTTCGGCTTCCTGAAATCTATTATTTTAAAGATCGATTGAAAGTCATTTTCGGTACCACCTAATTAGCTCATAAAATGATCGAGACGTACACAATGACAGTGCTTCCTCCAACCAAATGAACATATGCAACTGCTCATCAATGATTTACAGAATATGGAGTTCTCTCCTACGATCATAGAATATGTTGAGTGATCCAAATTTCAAAAAACAATAATGACACATTGTAAGTGGTGAAAAATAAACACAAACGAAAGTTATGTAACTCAAATGGGGTGCAAGAAACGAAACGGATAAATGTTGTGCAGTGTTCAAAAGACGAGAACTCAACGTCTCTCCTCTGAGTTCCATTTATGTGAAGTTAATCATCTCCAAATAACACCAAATCCAATTACAATGCAGTGATGTAAAATCTATGTGATGGAACGTTTAAAAAAGGACACACTTCAACAGTTAGCACATTCGTTCGATATCCCCCATCTAGTGTTGGGTCGGTATTCACCGATGGTCGGTGATTACCGAAAACTGGTCGGTAATCACCGACGGTTTTGCGGTATTCCCCAACCGTAAGGAAATACCGACCCGTCGGTGATTACCGACCGCAACTGACAAGGATCGCTCGGTCGGTGATCGTGACAAGTCGTCCCGCGGTTACAACCGAATCGCAATCGACCGACGCTCAAAATTATGCAGTCGGTAAATACCGAGTTGCGGGGATTACCGAGAAAAATCTTTCGGTTCCCAACACATCCCCCATCACCGCACTCAAAACGATGACAATTTACATATTATCCTTAATTTTTTCATCCAACTATAAGAGGAAATAACAATGTCACTTCCATTCATACTGATTACGAGAGGAAAGAGAAGTCAATTTTACTCACGGATCTATCTTAGTGTATTCGAATGCAACCTCTTCAAGGGACTACGAATAAATTCCATCGTTGAACATTGCATTCAATGTGAACGATTCACACGCTGCAGTATATGTACTGTTAATCGGACGACTGCATTTCGATGCCATAATACGAAGCACTCAAAAACTTTACTTATGCCTCTGAATACCCCCTTCTCTTGACGATGACAAAAGTTAGAACGGTAAAGTGGTTTATCGCCGAGAGGATGAATGAATGAGTCACACCACTCGAAAGGTGACGAAACCAACATTGGTCCATTCGGTACTTAAACTCGGTAATGAATCATCCTCGTCAGCATTATCCTCACAAACAACTCCTTCATCAACTCTTTCGTCAGAGGATGAAGGCGGCAGCAATATCGAAGTTTCAGACTAGAAAATCGCAGTATGGATGTGGATTTCAGATTGTGCACTTCTCATGTTCCTCAGTTTTCGGAGCTGGATGATTTTCTGATATTTCGATGAGGAGAAACGTGTCAAATGAAGTGATTTCTATCAAATAAACCGAATTATATTCAGCACCGCTGTCGTTATGTTCAATATTCCAAATCAACAAAACTGATAATGAATGAGAGAGTAATCGAACCACTGATAAACAGCTTGAAAATGGTGATAATTAACCTTATATTTGCCTTGTTTCATGAATGCACATGAGAGATTATTCTTCGTTTTTTCCACGCTTGGATCATCCGGTCCCAATTTCGACTCGTATATTTCCAGTGCTCTACGATAATATCGCTCCTCTTCATCAAACTTGCCTTGATTTTGACACAGCAGTGCCAAATTATTCAATTGTTTCGCGACGTCCGGATGGTCTGCACCTAGTATCTGATAATAGATCACATAAGCAACCGACCGTTGCTTTTAGATGAATGCACTTCATCACTGCTGATTTCATCCTTTATTACAATTAGCAATAAATAAATATTTCTGTTCAGGTAAACTTGATTTATAAGCTTACCCGAACAAGAATAGTATTTCATCCTCTGGCCTTGCTATCACTATTATTACCACCACCATTACTGTTATTACTCTTACAACAACTTCCATTCAGTTGCCAATAAAAGTATTGCTTGACTAATACCATCCATTTTATTACCTCTCAATCTAATAATTCCTGTTTATCAGCACCAATTTCAGAACGTAAATGATTAAGAACTCAGAATTGAATTCGAACCTTCTCTCTGATTTCCAGAGCTCTCGTACATAACGGTTCAGCTTCTTTGTATTTACCACGTTTACCGTACAGAACAGCTAGGTTATTCAACGTGGCCGCAACTGCTGGGTGACTTTCGCCCAAGCACTTCTCACGTATATGCAACGCTTCATTCAGAAGATTTGCGGCCTCTTTGAATTTATTCTGATCTCTGAAATTAACACCAACCACTTCTGGATGTTGATGGCCATTGTC
>JAPYMA010002261.1:0-37073 GCA_035041965.1 Anisakis pegreffii
TATAATCATTCAATAAGCACACTGCATTCTCCTCGTTAAAACGACCAATTACTCTACAAACGATAATGACCGATGATACCATTGAAGTTCTCATTAAAAGTGACCAATTTTGACTGGATTTGCGATCGCAATCGAATAAGGATTGACAGAAGGGAAAATTATAAATCATGACTGGAAGCAGTGCATAGGTAGTTAAGTAACAGGCAAAACTAATTAACTGCTCTTATTACTGCTACTGCCATTAGAATGGTCATCATTATTGCTAGTATTAGGAGTATCGTGGTTAAAATGAATAATGCTTACGAAGATGGTCATATTCGTTTCATTCATTCATTCATTTTCTCTAAATACATCCTTTGCATGAATGTGTGAATTATCGTTCGAAACCTTCTGAGGTGCTAAAAAACAGCATATTATGTTTGAAAATATCTGCTTACCACTTTCATCATTTTAGTAAACTCGACTGTACAATTAATTGAAATACGTTTAATGTGTCCAACAAATGAGCAATTCCAAACAGAAATTATGATGATAACAATGCATTAAAACTATTCAACATTATTCTTTCCCAATCTACCCATTCAACATCAATCTGTGCGCCTCATTAAAAATGGATCTAATTTCAAAATATTTCAGCGATCTTTGTCACACTTTTCATGTTTTATCAAAATTCGTATTGTCACAAGTTTCATCTCACAATCAATGAGAATCTAATTAATGAGAATGCACAATTCTGTCTAACTTCTTCGTGGAACTGAACAGCATTGTAAGCAGATACTGAGCAGCATTGTAGACATAAGTGAGTTCATAGTTTTTTGCATCTATAATTTTCATCCAGCATGTTCATACCAAAATAAATGTGGGATATGTCATTAATCAGTCTGTATCTGATAGAACTTCATCTCGGATCTAAACTTGATCGGTACCACCAAAAAACCTACCAATCAACTGATTATCGTCATCATTAACATTAATGTAGTGGTGATTCGGCTGGCTGATGGAAGGCAGAAGGATCACTAGCCAGCCGCTTGGGTGGCCTTAATTATGGATCCTTGTTAACTTACTGCTGCTGGACAGAGACGAGTCATATACACAATAGACAGGTTAATAACAGTGGCATATTAGATGTTTCAACTCAGTGAATAAGTGATTTTATCACATAAATGTGAAGAATGGTTACGAGAGTACAGATAGAAGTATTTGAACTAATTCTCAGACTTAGAACCAAATGCAACTCACATATCGTCCGAGATTAGCTAGGACATTTTTCGCAATCTATGCCGGACCGAGATATTCAAAGGATTTTCTAGTTTTGCATTTTTCGTCGCGATGCAGCAGTCAAAACAAAAGACAATCATTTAATATTTGTCACAATATCAAATTCACTCGACCAAAAAGAACCAGCATAAAATTAGAACATTAACCTAATACGGAGCGTTTAGGCCAATGTTACTACTGAATGCAACTTTTATAACAAACAATGTAAATCAACCAATACTCAGCAAAAACGCAGCCTAATGACATTAATATTTTCAAAACCAACGTTGATAATAATTATACAACCGATATTTATGTTAATGCTAATAACGACAATAATAATTACAAAAATGTAAATAGCAATATTCATTATTACTACTATTACTACTTTTATATTACTACGAATGATAAACAGCACCATTCGCTTGTAGTTGTATGTCATTAAGGTGAATGATTTATTTGAATGAGAAAATCCGACCGCAAAACAACACCAAACTGCTCATTTACGTCAGATATCCAAACCGGCTTCTGGATAAACTGAGTCAACTGATCAACTAATTCATTGTAACAATATGTTATGAATTTTAGCGATTATGATGAATCATCCGTTGAGTCATTGTGCATATCACAATAATATTTGATAATGACGATAAATCGTCGAATATTTTTAATGCGCTCATTCATCGACGTCATTCATCAGAACGACATGGATTCGACGCGTTTCCTCTGCTAGTTATTCCATGAACTTGTCGATGTAATCAGGAACTGACTCACGACTTACTCAAGAAGATGAATCAATCAATCTCATTGACCCTATTATCCGAATCTGAGCATCCCTGACTGGTACATCCACAGCTGACTAAAAAATGGTATGTTTTCGGAAAATTCACATCTTACAGTAGTAATGTTTCTACAAAAATGTTGCGATTTGCTGAGATGACCGCCACCACTTAAGAGTATGCTTTTGCATTGCGTCTGTCGATAAATCCTTTCATCATCTATTCATCACTAACTAACTCGTAATTACCCGTCGATCATACACTTATATCAGTTAAATTTAAAACAACCCAGAATACGCAACAAACCAGCCGTTCCAAATTTCAATAAAAGACCAGCTAAGAACATCCTAGCAGTCGTGGGTGCCTCTACATAGGCCTTGGGCAACCAAAGATGCAAAAAATGTGCAGAAATTTTCATCACAAAACTTAAATTCAGCGGCCTGACTATAATATTGGTTCACGGCTACACCTCTACTCTTACGTCCTTACAACCATAAAAGGTTGTCCATCCTAGAAGTAACTAGTCCATCGCTAAGCTTGTTGCTTCAAAGTAGACTTATGCTGATCCTAAGCCCCTCTGTGCCGCCATGAAGTATCATCAAATATTATGTCTTATACTTATAATGACCACCTTCAAAATGAACAAAAAAAGAATAACGCAACATGAAAAAATGCCAACAATCATGAATTGACCAAAAACATCAGATATTTATGGTCGGAAAATTTATTGAAAACGATAACAAAGCTAATAATGCTAAAAACGGCTGATACGAATGAATGTGAAAGGCATATGCATAATACAAATAGTAATTTTATTAATAGATTGTAATAACAATGGTAATGACAATGATGATGCCATCGAAATGATAGTAATAATGGCGATGATAATAACACATGTGATATGAAAAATGGTAAAAGGAGCAATAAAATAAACAACAGTAATAATCCAACAATAATAAATGGATATAAATGAATGAACAATTGTACCAGTCTCTTGCAAGCACACCAAAAATAAGAGGTTACAAAAAGAGATTGATTCTATGAATAAATTTCACTTATTCAATCTAACATTGTCGTATCATTCTTTGGTATTATTACACATTGAAATTTCATGAGGGCTTAATGAAACTTATTTATAAATACGATCAAGCTGTTGGATATTCTTTTGGAGTCGATTAAAAAACTATTTATTCGTTTGATTATTCATTTATTTATACACGTTTGTTAACAGCTATATCGCGCAGCTCGAAAATAGAAGTTTCTTTGGAATCGCTCCCAAAAGGCGAGAAACCATTCATGCATTGCGCCCTAACTTTAATTAATTAAGACTTTCATATCCCAGATAATTGACGTGACGTAAAAATGATTTTTTGTACGTTACCCAGTCATTAAACTCTCTAGAGATACATGTGCTATTGCATCTTTGTGCAAAAAAACAGTAAGTTCTGTTGGCATAGTACACAATGAAATATTTACAACGACTAGGCAAAAAGCTTATCATGGAAATTTTTCTGAAAGCTAAAAAATAAAAAATAAAATCAAGGCATTTCTCATGCAGGAAATCGTGGTTGCCTAATAAGTTAATCGATGGTCTGTTGGTGACCTGAAAGGGCTTGATTATCATGACAGCAAGTAATTTTCCACTATGAAACGGAATCAGTTTCACCGATGTATGGTAAATAATGACATGCATTGAAGAACCGTTCTAACAGTATAAACAATTCGCTATTCTACCAGGTGAATTTGTTTTTACAGCTACATTCACTATTTATCACTGTTTATCATTGTTTCTCTTCAACTAATGATGCAATCAGAAAACTTATAACAACTTAAAAAGGAACTCCTTGAAAAAGGTTCGTTAATTCTGACAGATCAATTCTGATTTTGAAGATTAAATAAACGAAAAAATGTAAACGTACGATTTAGAGAGTCTATCGACAATGATCTCCTAAATTTTCGTTATGTTGTACAAAAATAACATAAATTTGCAGTTACATACTATTACTGAATCCGTATTCATCAGTAGAGTTCGCAGTTTGATGAAGAACGTAAGTCTCGTTATTTGGTTTATTTATTTGTTCATTTGCTTGCTCTATCAAGCGCTCGCAATTACCTAAATTACCTGTAAATGAGAACATTTTTAACGTCACTACAGACAGTCAACATTATTAACTGATATAAAATTGTGTCCTCTAGAATAGCCTTTCGCAATCACTGCTCTTTTTCTGCTCAAATCAAATCGATATCTCTACACTTTTATTCTCCATAAATTAATTGAAATACATCTAATGGTACCATTCCATGCACGGTCCGGTTGACACATCAAAGTGGTTGGTCCAATGCGTACAAAAAAGCCTGGATTACAAACCAAGTATGCGATTGTACCGACATGTCTGGGCTGAAAGAAATGAAATGATAATGCTGAAAGTGTATGGCAGCAATCAAAACACTGTTTTGAAGCAAGTAACCTTCAAATAACAATGGTAACTCAAATAATGATGCAATGAAATGAACATTAATTACCACTAAAGGATCATATTTTATTTGTCCGTTGAGCACAGCAAGTAAAGGACATCGATTCATAGCTGAAAGCAGTGAATCACATCTTCCAAACGCATCACTCCACTGTCCATCTGCTTGACATAAAATAATCGCATTGGCAACTGGTGTAAATCCAATGTCACAAAACAGTATCGCTATTGTACCTGAAATATTTGAAAACTTCCAGATCAATTCAGTCGTGAAAATACAAACTGACTCGAATAAACTAGCCTAAAAAAGCAGCAAATATACAACAACAGTGTTTTTTTGACACGGGAAGAAAACATTGATTCAGAAAATTAGATGCTTGCTTTAATTTAACGTGAAAGAAGATACCTTTGGAACATGGACGAAAAGCGTCATAAGATATTGAGCCATTTTGAACACTTTTGATTGGAGGACATTTTTGTAGAAACGCTTCGTTTGGATTATTTCCCGACCAAATGGGTATACATTTACCCATCGGCGCGGACCACAAACCATTTGGCATGCATGTAACAATCGAATGCCCGATGGGCACAGCATCAAAATTACACTTTAATGTTGCTATGCTACCAACTTTACTTGTTGTTAATGAGCCATATGAAATTGTACCTGAATTGATTACTTTATGTTGGTAATCGCTAAAAATTGATAACAATACTTGAAGAGCCATAGAAAGACACAGTGATTCCCGCTTCCGATGTCTATGTTTTTCGAATTCATTTGAAACCTTCGAGGAAAAGAAACAGTCAAATCTCAATGAACAGATTAGAGAGATTTTAAAAAATCACATTATTTACCGTTGATAACAGAAATATCAGGACATGTGATTAGTGCTAAATTTTTACAAACGCCCAACTGTGGTTTCCAAGTACCGCTGCTTTCACATTGCGTAGTTGAACTTCCCGATGCAGTGTAACCAATATCGCAAATCAATGTTGCCGTTGTACCCATTGCATTTTGCATAAACAATGAACTTTGAAAATAAAGTATCTGGAAAAACATCAAACGCAAAGCATGCGTTTAAGCATCTTAAATTGCATAATTGTGAAGTCAAGATTGAAGAAAAGAAAAGAATACTAAAATCAGTTGATTCAATACGAGTTGATTATTACCTGGCCGTCATGAATTTTTGGCAATGGAACGCATGCTTTACCGGATTGTATGCTTTTGCATGGTGATAACTGCTGGTTCCAGAAACCATCCTGACACAGCGAAGAAGTGGGGCCATTTGAAACTTCGCCGAATGGACATTGCAAAAACGCAAGCGTTCCTGACTGGAATGGGACTTGGATGGACGCCTGCAATAGTCCATCATACACGTTCAGCTGAGTAATAATTTTGAACTGAAACGACTCTGAAATTGACAACGATACCTGCAAATATGTGATTTTTGTGTTGGGAACTGTCATCTGTGGACACGTCCTCTCGTTAGCAAGTACATCATAAACTGAACAACGCCGGTTGTTATCGTTCATTAGTTTTATTATTATTATTATTATTATTATTATTTATTATCATTATTATTATCATTATTATCATTATTGTCACCGTTATAATCTTTGCTATTGCTCATAATTGTTTCTTAATGCTACTGTCAAACTAACCATTTACAAATAACATTTGAGCGACTATTTTGAACGCAGCGTAGAGAATAAATACGCTCCTGTTTGAAGAATTCATGAGGTGCTGTATTAATCTTCGAACTTTGATGAATGTTTACGGTGATGAATAGATAATCGAATCAAGAGAATAACAGAGTTAAGAGTAATAAGAATTACCGGATAATTATTGAGATTATTCAGAAAGGTAGGAGGAATGATTAAATTGGTAGTTGCTTGTGATGAATTTCGAGAATTTGAGTAATTTAGTAGATGTCCATACAGAAGCTAATAGGCAACGTGATGTGGAAATTTTCGGTGAATATACTTACTTTGAGAATTATAGAGATTGGTGACAAGCAGTGAAAGACAAAACAGCACAACACCCTGAAATGGAGACCGTACTGACAATAAACGGTGAATTTATAATACATGATGACTGAAAACGGTGTTTGGAATTAATGAATAATAATTAATTTTATTAACTAGATGTGCTAGCATTGCTGTTTCATGGCCGATCTGTGATAATTGAAAAACTATTCAATGATCAATTCATTGTGATCAGTCATATAAAACAATGGCAATAGTAATCCGAATGATCAAAATAACAGGATTAAGGGAATTTAGCATAATAGCTGTAGCATTTTCCATATTTATTTCATAATAAATATTTCACTTATTCACTATCCATCATTGAATATCGATAATTGTGTCGTTTTACTGTTTCATACATCAGTTATTGCCTACAGATCAATCTGTTGCAAGGAAATTGCGTCACTCTAATGGAATTAGAAATTCACATGGAAATTCAAATAAACTGGATTATATTTGTGAATTTTTGAGTTATGAAATATGAAATTTCATATATGAATTTCATATAAAAAAGAATCAAAAAATCCATCGTCACAGAAAAGATGTATCTTTATTTCAAAATCTGTGCTGTTTCGTTAAAATCCTGTTCTTCGTCACTACTCCGGTAACGGGCCAAATAATGATTAGGAACATGAGAATCTTCACAAACGTATATCTCTCTGCTATTACAGACACCAATTCTTTCATCGTTTTCTTGTGTCTCCGACTCGTCACATCCAAAAATTTTTCTGCATTTCGCAAAAAAAGCAATGCTTCTGGATTCTGACATCGCTATTTGCCCAGCAATCTGAGAGTTGCGTGCTAGCGTACTTGCTATACTCACAGTAATAAACAAACTGATAAAAATAATGATAATAATATTTCAGTCGCATATACATCCAACAGTGCTAATGATTATTATTATTATTAATTATTATTATTATTATTAATTATTATTAATTATTATTATTATCATTTATTATTATTTATTATTATTTATTATTATTATTTATTATTAATTATTATTATTTATTATTATTTATTATTATTATTATTATTACTATTATTATTATTATTATTATTATTATTATTATTATTATTATTATTACTATTATTATTATTATTTTAATTATTGTTATTATTATTATTGTTAGTATTATTATTGTTATTATTTTAATTATTATTATTATTATTTTAATTATTTTATTAATAATAATTATTATTTTAATTATTATTATTATTATCATTATTATTATCATTATTATTATTATCATTATCATTATTGCAGTTGTTGTGGGCATAATCAAAAAATGAAGTTATCATTTAAATTTGTTAATATAATACTTTTTTGCACAACAGGCAATCATCACTACAATTTGCTCATTTATCAACTATACTTCATAAAAAAGTTTTTAATTTATGGTGATCAGTAATCGGATAGAACCGTGCATTGGTTATGCTAATCGCTCGCAACGAGTGTTCAGCAATTGCATCTGCAAGCACAATATTCATCAAATTTAAATTATTCGTTTGCATTTTTGCAAAAGGAAACTGAGAAACTTCACTCAAAAGAATGTTTATTTTTCGGACACCTCAGACCATTTTTTATTCAAGAATTTTGGCACTGAAAGCGAAGCATCCTGACGATATGAAAATGATACTATTCAAAACAAGAAAGATTGAAATACAACTCGATTACTCTGTCGTAAATCAGTGCCTTGAAAATGAGCAGTGAAATTTTCATGCTATGCAGTCTTCACGATCGTTCTTTAACAAATGAATAAAAATTTCTTGAATGAGTCAGTTCTGATAAATCGGTCTTTTCAATGAGCTCAATGCATATTTCATACGAAAATCCCAAATAATGTAGCCTTGTTGATGGTTTGCTGACGGCATGAACACACCATCTCTTAACATCACAATACTCTTCGTCTACATAACATCAGAAAAAGCCTACCCATAAAACTTCATTCTCAGACAACAGTGCGTCTTAAGTGTAATTTCCGCATGTCGCTCTAAATTTAAGCTTTTCGGGATATGAACATCAAACTCATTGGTCACACATACGCATAACTATGGTGCAACATACCTACGGCTCAGTTCAGGCAGTCAATAGTTAAATTTCGCTAAACATGCTTTTTGCTGCTTGAATGAGATTAAAAATTTAATTTCATTTTTCTTTCGTCGATAGTAATTTCCAAAATATGCTAATCTACTTTGGTGCTAAAATACTATCGGTTGGAAACCGGAAGATTTTTTTTGGCACTCTTTCGTCGAAAGCGTGGGTGTTGGACCCCGAAAATCATTCTTCCCAGGGCGAAAAAATCTACCCAAAGTACGGAAATTTCTGTCGAGAAACCCTCAAAAACAATATTTCCTTGCATCAACCCGAAAAGTAACCTCCTCACTGTAAAACTGTAATGAATGATGTTTTTGTTCATGTGTTCTATCACTCAGTTGTAATTGAGTTGGTGTGCACCAACCGAAATCAGCTGAGTGGTTAAATGACCTCTTGAAGTTGAATGGCTACCGACCAAAACTAACTGACGCACAGAAATTGCCTTGCATCTTCTTCGTTTAGGAAGGAGTCACCGAAAAATTTATCAGGTGGCAACTTCATCCAGTGACTTTTCTGGGCTGTGTGATGCTCTACGACGGGTGACCGACAAATGTATCTAAGTAAGACAAAGCCTAACTCCAAAAAAAGATGAGACACACGCGAATTGTCGGAGTGGCACGTTGCCGTACAGGAAATTGTCGTAGATCCTCTACGGCAGCCTCGACCCGCGGGCCAGAATTGGCCCATCTTCGATAGTATCTAGCCCACCAAAGGAAATTGAGAATCCGATTTCAAAGGGGTAAAAAAAAGAAAAGAAAAAGGTTTCAAATTATCTAGCTACCACACTGAAAATTTTCGTGATATTATTTGCTCACAATTCGCTGTCTTCGTAGGGCAGTGGTTCTCATAGGGGATGAATTTACCTATTTTGGATAATTTGAGGGTGTCCGGGGGAGGGGTAATGGGGTGGGGTAGGGAAATTAATATTTCGTGCAGTTGTTATGTTATGATAGAACGCCATTGTGATGGTGTTCTTTCCACTTGGGTAGGTAAGTGCCATTAGTTCATGGCGACACTCTTCTTTCTCCTGTTTTCTTTCGTCCGGGCCTAAACAAAAGTTTGTTTGGTCACAAATGCTTCGTAAGTTCTTCGATACATTGACTGACATCTTCTCTCATCAACATTGGAGAATGATTAAGAGAAACTAATATTTGGTGTTGTTGTGTTATTGATGGAAACACCATTGTGATGGTGTTTTCCGCTCGGATATATAAACGTAAAAAAGAAACTTTCACTCAGAAAATAGGATAAGGACGAGTGTTTCCATGAGCGAGCTGCTCATGGAAACACTCGTCCTTATCCTATTTTGTGAGTATCTCTAGCTCGCCCAGGCCCGAACAGAAATCAGTCTGAAGTAGTTACACTTATTTCGTAAGTGCTTTAACATATTGGCTGACATTGTCTCTCATGAGCAGTAAGAACTGCCTGAGCTCTTTGGTACGACAGAGAAGATCATTGGTTAAAGACCATGCACTAGTCGCATCTCAAAGCGCTCAATAGTTCGAATTTATTTTCATCCCTCCGATAAATTTCTACATATACATTAACCATCACTTTGATGGAATGATTGATTTTCCGTTCATCTCGATGATAATTTCTCAAATGTTCGTTGCATCTTCCTTCTTCATGAATAGTATATCGCTGAAGAATGTTTTTTTCTCACTGCTTTTCGGTTTTGATTGCTGCGGTTCATATTGTTTCTGTAATGGATAAAAGTACTTGTTTCATTCCAGAAAATTGATTTCTTTCACGCCATAAGAGGAGAAATATCAGGAGGGAGGGGGGAAACGGCAGCCTGCCAGATTATCAAAAGAGGTAACGGAGCATCCGAGCGTGAGAAACACTGCCGTGGAGTATTTCCTAATAGATGACTGTGGGCAAATAATAGTGTTGTTATCGGATTCCTCCACTTTCATAAATAATTCCTTTCTTTGGTAAACACAAAAATGACAATGTAACTGAATTTCTGCTTGATGTGATATTTTGGCCTGCCAGTCACCTGCTTGGAAAAATTTTGGCTTGAGGTCAAACTTACTTGCCGGTGGCTGCTCAACAGTCTTTGTCATACACAATGACTAATCGTGACATCGAAGGCAGGGGTGCGATGCTCGTTTCATTTTCGCATCTAGAATCGAATATAAATTGCATCGTTTGCAGTTCAGTACGATATTTCAGGTGACATTGTAAAATCCGCTTTTTTGGAAAATCTCGCTTTTTTCCCGGTACTTCGACACGAAAAGTGCAGAGGACTTCGAAAAGTGACCTACCCAGACTGGAAAAACATATTAAAAGCCGATTTTGTCCTGATGAAAAAATTCTTCTCCTGGATTCCTCCCCGCCCCTCTCTTTCCAACCATGACACAAATGTACGCGCATACGTAAAAAAACGCGTAAAACTGATTTATTTAATAAAACAGAAACTGAAATACAACAACCGCACATGAAGACGAAGATAGAAATATCATATTTTCTTGGAACAACAATTTCACTATCAAAATTAATAACGATGATAAGATGGAGAAAAGATACACAAAAACTGTAGCATAAAAGAATACAAAATGAAACAAAACAAACGATTAAACAAGTAAACGAATAATCAAACAGGAAACAGATAGATGAAAGTAATCACTATTGATAAGAACATTTATCTAAATTAATGAAAAGTGCCTCTCTTGAAAGCTGAAAACAGCAAAAAACATCACAATTTAAAAGTTAACAATTAATGAAGAAATGTTTACGACTACGCATTTTGATTCTCCAATAATGATTGTTTCGAAAAGCATGAATACTAACAATAATGGCACTAACCTTTCATAAGATTCAAATTTGAATGTGAAATTAGATACACCGCTTCAAGATAGATAGTCACGAGTTGTTCAATTTACACCAAGTAATTAACTGCAATTCAGTGATCATTTCTCGCGAACATTGCAATAATAGTGAATAACAAAAGTAGCAACACTGCAAAAGTATTATAAAAGACGCGAATGCTGCACTCAGCTTCTCGAGTTAGTTTAAGGAATTACAAAAATTTTAAAAATAATAACAAAAAACTGAACATATGAAACATTACAGTCATTCTAATATATGCGTACAATCAAAACAACCGAAAATATAACTTCAAAAACCGAAAAACAATCATAACCCTATGTCAATGATTAAATAATAATCATAAATTAGAAAACATATACATGCAAATAAACACACACGATGATAGACAAAAAAAGAAGTCGTATGTAGAGCCCGTAATTTGTTGCCCGAACAGCCAAAACTCACTTAAGCAGACGATCGGCTTAATTTAAAAAAAAAATTTTTCGAACAATAGGAGAAAAATTAATAAAATACGTAACTTGACTCCATCATGTATTTCATACAGTCTATCTGAAAAAAATTCACGCAAATCAAACAAGACAGAATTTCACATGGAAAAAACCTAAAACAAGACATCTATCTAACAATCCACTGAAGAAACGAACAATAATATCCAAATAAAAACAAATTAACAACTTAAAAATACTGCAAGTACCAAGCCAATAAGTACGCATTTCTAAGTGCTGGCTGAAAATTTCGAAATAATGTCATCCTACTAAATGGTAATCATAGTTTGATTATTGTCACAACAATAAGTAAAAATAATAATAATAATTTTGAATGATAATAATAATAAGAAAAAAGCACAACTACGAAATAGAACAACAAATGATGAGATTTGGCTAGAATACAAAATGGAAATTCAAATGGAAATTCATACCGTGAAAGATAACAAATAAATTAAACATCGAGTATTAATTTGTTCCATGATTAGGAGCAAAAAAACGATTCTAGCAATTAGACGATTATAAAGACAAAATTAATCCGGAAAATGGGAATTGACGTATATGAATACTATTAAAAAAGGACAACGAAGTTGTTGCCTGCAAATAAATTATTCCATAGAAAGGAAATGAAAGACGAACGACGAACATGAATAAGAACAGAAAACCGAAAACGGTTCAAGTGCATACCTAACGACGAATATATTTAAGCTTTTTATGGGACCGAGTGAGATATTTATGGGATCAATTAAATTCAGAAATAAAACTTAATTTAAACATTCAAAAACTAAAACTGTTAACGAACTCGAAAGAAGAAAAAATAAAAAGAGAAAGTGGGCCTATTATATCCAAGGTATGCGTGAAAATGTGTGTGCCATAAGTGCTGTATCGGCTGGAATTTTGATTTGTCCTAATTAAACGGTCGGTTCGAAGGTTCAATGCATGTGTAGGTCCGAACGGAAAACTAGGTTTCGACATATACATCTATATGAGTTATTTTCTTCCTCTTGAAAACACTCAAACTGATATAACGCAAGAAAGAAATATGAGAAGCGCAGAAAAAAAAAACCAAAACAAATAATACTACCAATTTCTAACGTAAAACTTTTGCGCCTAATTCTATCTTAGGAATTCTTGAAAATATGATAAAGATAGATTACTAATTATGCCTACGGTCAAACTGAAGCTTAGAACAAAAAACTGGCTAAGTGCAATCTCCTATTCCATATAGTGTATTATTTAGAACAAAAAACACAAAATGTGTTATAGAAACGAAGTGAGTGCGAGGAAAAGACGATGAGATATAGGGAACAATGATTGTACAGCATGACTGATATTACAGAACATTTATCAATTGGTCTTTGTATATGAACGATTTGAAATATTTTGGAATTTGAAAAATATCAATGGAAAAACATAAAACACGATAATACACGCATATCACAAAATATTTAAAAAGAATCAAGAAAGATGATCGTTTACAATTAACCGAGCAATTAAAGTTTGAAAATTACGAGCATCCAAATTTTCAAATATTCCAACAATCAAGAATCATAAATTAACGACTCAAACAGGGAGTGATTGATCATTCACAAAAAGAGCGAGTAACAGTAATGATTCGAAATAAAAACACATTCTTTCATACTACAAGCCCCGCAAATTGAGAACAAATATCATTTGGAGATTTAATTATCATTTAGGCGAATATGGCAATAATTTATAATAAGCCTAACTCATTTTTGCAGTGATAAAATTGCTTCATATATGTATTCATTGCGAAAATTAGTGCTTCATAAAATATGTATTCATTGCGAAAATTACAATCGCTTCGTTTTTTAGTCTTCTATCGTTCACATTGCAAATTGCCTCTCAAAGTAACAATAAGTATGTTTCTCTGCATGAATTGAAGTAAAACATAAGCAATTTAAACTGAAAAACAAATGTCATTACAGTCTTACACCAATCATTTCAATCGATAACAGTAATGAAAAGAGGATGACTAAAAAATAATGAGAAGGTTGTCGATCAAAACTTTGCTGCGCAGCGCGTTCCATTTTCAGAAGTCTAATTGCAAGCATCCAGTGAAAGACGATTAAGACAATGACATCATTTTATCAGAAAGAAGCCCAAACTGAAGTAAAATGCAAGTTTCATAATTTGTTTGTTTCTTTTTTTTGTTTCAGAACGAAAACGTTAAAAATTTGGATGCAATATGAATTGATGAATCGAAATTACACCATCATAAAGCCAGATAATTGCTGCACTAATATTGTTAACTGCGCGGAAAGAAGAAAGGAATAATATGATATTGACGATAACAGACAGGCATAAACTCGTAATGAGTTGAAACATCCTAATAAGTAAATAGCTTGATGGATAGAAGAATGTTTTGGCGGAATGATTAACGTGAGTTCTCTTCATTTTCACAACCATGTAGGCTGTTCTTTGTAAACCATGAATTTTGAAAAATATTGTGGATGATCAGATTAAACTTTAGTAAAGAAAAAAATTTTTGCCGAATCAATAGTATTTTTCACAAAGTTGGCATTTCCATCTGCATTTATACGAAAAGAGTACAAAATTAATTTTTTGTTCTATAAAAGAAAAGGAATAGTATAAAAACTATCATTTGTCAATTAAAAAATTGCATATACAAATTAAGAATTGTTCTTGCTGATATAATCTCGCAACTGAATGATTTTTTAACAGGTCACCATAATTTCGATAAGTTCAACACTATACATCTTGCACCAAAACATTCTTATGCCAGAATGCTATATCCTCCCCCCCCCCTCCCACCTCACCAGGTAAAAATTCTTAAAATAATGATGCATACGATCACGCCACTTATCCCATTACATTTTAATCGAGCTTTCTTGCACTTCCCGCCCCAATTCACAATAGAATGGAGGAAAACAAACTAATAAAAGTAGAAAAAAAGATGGCAAACTGGAAACAAAAAGATGATGTTAGAGGGGATAATGATAATAGAGGTTTTGATACTCTGACGGGCTATCCAGAAGAGAAAGGTCGTTTGAAAACCAAGCACACGCGTAGAGACTTCTTGAACAAGAGCAGTACGAAGAGGTGGATTGGTAATAGAAGCAATAGTAATCTAATCAATTGAAATGAGAAGATTATGAATAGAAAAATGAAGAAAGAACGGATCAACACAATGAATAAACCAATTATATGTCGTAAACTTATTTCATTTGTCTTGAAAAATATAAAGACGATTCGTTGCAGCTAGAGCAATAATATTTTGGTGTGGATGCCATGCAGTATGTAGAATCTTCTTAGTGAAATCCAATACGTCTGCATTAATCTCTTCTTCAGCATTCGAGTCAGGTATACCACCTGTGTGTGCGCGTTTCTTACTTCCACGAGTTGAACCCTGCGCTATCACACGTCGTGCACGCAGCGCTGTTCCCGGTTTTTCAATGTGCGCCTTAAAACGTTTCACAACATTCGTTTACGTTGGACCATTAAAAAACCATGAACAAAAAATTAACGGTCCAATTGATTGGATGACAAAACATAAACACGAGCAATTCATAAATGATATGTAAAATTCCATTTGACTCAAGAGTTTAAATGCAAATAACCAACCTCATAAGTTTTTGCTGTCTCTAGACAACCTCGTTGAAATGTTCGAAAGAAATTGTTATACGATCCCGTAAGAATCTGACTGTAATTACAAGAATTATTCGTTTAGTCAAAAAGAAATAAAAACATCCATATGAGATTAGGAAATAAGATGATTGGTTATTTCATTTCATTCAATCACTTCCGATATTTAAGTGTTGAAAAAATCGGCTTGAAAAGTATGATGAACGCAACTTACGCATCATCACCACTCCAGCCCACTTCAAATTTATCGAATATCGAATCATTTTCATATAAAGTACATAATTTTGACTTGAGATATTCATGCACCGGATATGTTTCAACTGGACCTGATTCCATGTTCACATCCCATACCTCAATGGGAACAATTTAACATACACAAACAAAACAGTCAGCACACTAAGCAAATGAAAAGAGGATTCGACTCCCAGGAGCAGCTGCATATGGTCATTCAATTCTCTATTTAACGTAAGAACAAAATAATGCTCTCATCTTAAAATTGAGCAAGATCGAACAAGAGTCGCAATCATAACGACGATACCTTAGCAGTTAGATAATCACGCGTAAGCAAATAGCGTCCATTATGTGAGAACTTAACATCGGATACAGATGCTATAATCTCTGAGAAAAACGAACGACTCTGCGGATCTTCACTTTCCTCGAATACTAAAAGAAAACATTTCATTAAAAACTAAAATTTGTTTTGAAAAATAGATCAGATTAACAGTAGATGTGAGTGAAGAGGAAAAAGTGTCTGAATGGAATAACGCATGTGAAAGTTTAATTGGAAGGCCGAAAAATTAGAGAGGGCATTCTTCCATGACAAATTCTTCAAAATAAAAACAAAAAAAGCAAGACCAACGTACGTTTAGCATGTGTATCGCATAATGCACGATCACGCATATCGCAAAGTCGAATTGAACCTTTTGATGAACTATAAACAAACCAATGGCATTGTGTTGGATGAAATTCAGCTGCTGTTATTACTTCAGTTAATTCCTCCATATTCGCAGGTTTAATATCAACAATATCTAAAAAAAAAGCATTCTGAAGTGAACCTAACACGAACAATGAAAAGCCTTGAATTATCTTTATTCCAGGCATTCGCCCGATCTACTTCAAAAGAGCGCATAAAAGCACTTACTGAAACTTTCGTTTGTGATTTCCAAGTGCCATAAATTAATTCGAAGATCATCAGCAGAAAGGAACATCTCCTGAATAAAACAAATGTAAAGCGCTGATATCAACATTTCAGCACTTTATGAGTAAAAAAATGATTATAAAAGAGAAAAATGAATAAGCAATACACGAACATAAACGGTTGGCAAAAAACAACGATCAACCTGATCAGAATTAACACTAATTGAGTTCACATGATAAGTGTGTGCATTGCCATATACTCGACGCGGAGATGCTTCAACAATTAGTTCCATTGGTACTAACTGGGGAAGTTTTAAATGGCCATTAAACCCTTAATGAATAATCAATCAATAATTATCTATCTTATTATTATGACTAAAATACAGAAGGACATTCAGTTAAGAAAATG
Organism: Anisakis pegreffii; assembly: GCA_035041965.1. Lineage (NCBI taxonomy): Eukaryota > Metazoa > Nematoda > Chromadorea > Rhabditida > Anisakidae > Anisakis > Anisakis pegreffii. The sequence goes on from JAPYMA010002261.1 coordinate 17,121, forward strand.
ATAACAAAGGGAGATTCAACTGATAAAAGAACATAGCCAACGTAATAAATTGGAAGCACTGAAACGTTCATAGACGTATAAAACGTACAGAAAAACACAGAAACGATATAAACTGAAACTCACTCGTACCGCTGCACAATTTTCAGAGTTGAAAAAAAAAAAACAGAAATATTCAACTCACCACCAATCGAACCATCCGGGTTACGGGCTAAATTCCAACCTCCATCAGCCACTTTCCTCTCACGCTCAGAAATTTTCCAAAGTTTAATCGTTTTGTCTCAAAAATGAAAACAAATTAATTCATGGATAAATGAATATACACACTGTAGAATTTTAAAAAAATGAATGGCGAATCAAATAGATAAAATAACTGAACAGTATGAAATGAAATGATCAAATTCACCATTAGTCGATAGGATAAAATTGGCAGCGTTCTTCCTTTTGAGCCATTTGATTTGATTAATTTTTTCCTCAATTTCCAACGACTTGAGGTAGTCGAATTCTGGTTCGTGCGATTGAAACGTTGAATAAACGTTATAATCTGTTGATCGTTGACCATTCACGAATTTCCCCTTCAAAATTATACATCATTTGCACTGGAGGTTACTTCAGAACGTCGGAATTTACGTTAGGCATACAATAGAAATATGACATGAAACGCAATGGTCACTGTTATCGTCGAGACAAATTAAAAAGAGAAGACCAGCATTACTTACACTTTGATCACGCTGAAAAATTACTACACGTCCACCTTTATCACCAGTTGCTAGAAACTCCCCATCGTGCGAAAATTCAACACAAGAAATGATATCAGCTGTAAATGAGATGCTTGAAAAGTAAAGAAATAAATATCAAGTGATAGTTAAAGAACAAAGCGAAATTGAAAAGATTAATGGAAATGTAGTGAATAATTCGAAAGTATTACCATCTGAAGTAATGCCTTCGTCGGGATCAATATTGCCTTTGACTTGTGAAAACCGCCATTCAATCTGATCAGATAATTGTAAATTATCTGAAACGTCCATAGACGTACACGCCTGATGGTCATCAACGTCCATTGCACTCATGCTTACGTATCGTCTTCTAAATATTATAATTATTATCCGTAAACTGAAATAGAATAATGCCTAATAGACGATGGAAAAATGAACACAATGAACAAGTCCAAATCGAAAACCGAGAATACCTTCGTTGTGAAGCAATAATGGCTGACTGCGAAGCAAAAAGCACCACGAATTTTACGAAATTCAGATTTTTATCACTTCACGATGAATGCATAAACAAATACAAATATATGTTGGTGTATGTGGCTGTCGCGTGAACCTCCAAATTGAAGCACCCTCCTCAAATGATGATACATTCAAGCATGCAGTAACATACGATAACACTCCCTCAGTTTTGATGATAAACTAGAAGTATAACGAATATAACATATATACATTGCAAATAAAAATTGACGACGTCAATATGAACTAATTGTCAGATTGGACATATTGATGGCTAAAGGTTGCCGAAAAAATATAAATGTTTGAAGAATTGATTCTATTGGTTGCTGAATGGAGCAAAGAAGGAAGATTTTTCAGATGATGAAATGTGTTCATTGCATCTAACTGTTCAACGGACATCCATACAAAATCAGTCTCTACAATGAACAAATTAATGAAAACAATTACGGCTTCACAGAGATAAAACAACTTATGCCAACTAAACATCTAATCCTACTCATAATGCTATCTGTGGGTAAAATTCATTCTTGAATTACACGAAGGTAATCAAACGAGCTGAAACAAAGAGCACTGTCGTGTTATTCACAAAACGAAAAACATGGACAGAGCTAATTGAAAAACATGAGATGGAAGAAAGGCAAAATTAAGAAAAGCCAATGTAAACTAAATGAATGTTTCCATAAATTCTATTTCGATAATAACTTTCACAGATTCAGCAAAACTTTTTCTAGTAAAATTGCATCGCCGAACATTTCAACACTGCCAAACTCCTGAGGAATTTTCTTGAGATTTACCGAAGAAATAGGTTCTCTCATGTAACGTTAACAGAAATCAGTTGCGATATTTTCAGAAGAAGATCACCGTAAAATGTTATTAAATGGATCTCATCATAAATGAAGCCACCATAAACTTTAATGGATCTCCAAAGAAACTTTCAGAGACATGCACAACAGATTAATGCAAAAATGAATTTTAATAATTTCTAACAAAAGCAGTGTGTAGTTTGCAAAAACATCAGATAAATATGTTGAAATATTTAGCACAGTAGAGGTTGCATGCACGATGACCATAGCTATATCTGATAGGAAATCATAAGAATACTCACACGAAAAATCGATTATGAAAATTGGAATGAATAACAAATAAATCATCTAAATGAAATATTTACGATAAAAATCATCAACTTCTCAAAAATAAAAGTATGCAAAAAACGGGAAATATTACGCGTTGCGGCCATAACTTCAAGGTATTATTCCTCTTTCTCCTTCTCGTTCGCTTTTCTTTCCATCTTTTCAGCTCCACTCGTCTTGTCTCTTTCCACCCGCGCATCACCGTACGTTGCGATGATCAGCTTTAGAATGCATTCTTCAATCTAAAGCAACCAAATACCACAATAACGAAAACTGTCACTGCAATTTATTGAAGTCGCTGTTTTGATAATACGTTTGTGTGAATGGTTCTAGATGCTAACTGAAATTTCTTATGTAAAGTATGTGTTTCGTTGAATCTCAGCTGAAGTATGATATTATCAGTTATTTTTTATTCATTCGATTCATTTGTCGTTCCTTGTTTTCGTACTTTTATTAATTTGCATCACTTTTGTTTCTTCATAGATTGTTCGTGAGATTGTTTTGTAATGAAGCATGCAGTTATTAATTGTAGGTACTTACGTGCCTGTCCACCTGCGTATTGAATTCAAATCATGGCTAGTGAAGGTATATTGAGGCATATTCCCTCAGGCTATAGTCCACCTCTGGACCATGCAGCTTTTTCACTTCTGGCGTTGTCAGAACACTTCCGTACGATGGAACCACCGAAATATAAAATGGCTATCAAGTGTGCAAGAGTCTGTTGCTAGCATTATTGCTTTTTGTTAATTGAATACGGGTACCTACATTATCAAAATAATTTTCTTTTTCATTCAGGCATGTTTCAAAACACCAATGTCACGTGAAATGAATGCTTTCGCACATTTGCAACTTGGCAAACTTTATTTTTATTATACAGTCAACACTGAATTAGCGAAATTCAGCTTGGAGCAAGCGGTTAGAATTACTATCATTTTTAATCGTTATCCTTACAATTATAATCATTCGAAGAGTTCATTTAATAACTTAATTTTGTTTTTGCACCCTTTACTATCAGCTGATGAATGAACTTAAACGGAATCATATCTGAGTTTCATTTTGCTTACTCGGTAGGCGTTATCAATTGATAAAGCAGTTTGCGAAGATCCAGTATGGATGTTCCATGGAATGATTCGTGATCAGTTGTTTTGCAGTATCATTATTTGAAAGAGTTGAATATGGATTTTGCTGAGCAACGAGTTGAAGCAGCATGTTTGATAGCTGAATGTTATTTGCAATTACGAATTTATGAACCTGTCAAACAATTATTACGACAAGAATCGCAACATTCGCGCACATTTCCAATTCTTCACGCACGTCTTCTCTTCTTGCTTGCGGTAATTCATAAATTTATTCACTTTATAGTAACAGCAATAATGGTCTTTATTCAGTTAACACTTCTGTGTAATGGATATAATTCATAGGTGATAGATCAAATGTGTTTGAACCATGCAAACTTCCTGAACGCATTAAACGATTTCCAGAATTCATTGAATTATTCGTTTGGATGATGATTTATAGTCCTTTGTATGATAACGTATCCACTTATCCTTTTTTCGAATTATACTGCAACGTTAATTTTTTCTTTGATAAGATATCAAGTTTTTTAAAATAAGAAATCATTGTTCCAAATTTATATAGTTGTTGGGGCAACGGAAAAACGAATACTTTTCATATGATTCTGTCTTTGTTCCCTTCAGCGATGCTTTATTTTTGTGTAGCGTTTAATGATGCCATCTGGAAGTAGTTTTAGTGGAGGGTGCACAATATTAATTTCGGGGCGTAAAATACTTTTGCAATCAGTGGCAGTACCCAACATTTTAATGAAACTTTCAAGATTATGTTCGGATCTTCTTGATTCTGAAAATATTTCTTATTCAGTTTTCATGCAGTTAATCTCTGTTAAAACCTAATTTCTAGATTAATATTTGTTTCAGTAATCAGCTAGTTGTGTATTATTTATTCATTAGCGAATAGACCATTATTCAGGAGATTCATCGAGCACTGAATGATTATGGTAGTGCGTGTGAAATAATGGATGCCGGTGTAACAATATTTCAGCAACTTGGTGATGCACCCATGGAATGTTTCTTTCGTCTCTCTAATGCAATGGTAATTGCTTTATTCTATTTTTACGCCCTTCTTATAGTGTAGAAATTTTATCCATAAGGTTTTTTCTAATTCCCCTCAAATGATGCACATTTCGGTATATTGTTTCCATCCCTGACTCACTTCTTCATCATCGCTTTCATGTTGAACAGATTCTCAGTTATGTAAATTATGCCTGAATAAATTTCATCTGGAAAATTGTCCTTGAAGGCTTGATTGTAAATTGCTCTTTTCTTCAGAAAGTTCAAGTTACTAAAGGCTAATTCTGTTTTCATGTTGCCTTTCTTCAGATAATATCCATTGATTTGAGTCGAGAAGAGGAATTGATGCGTAGTATAACGAAGATTGGCGATGTTTTGTTGACGATAAATCAACAGCATCCTTGTGCAGATTATATAAAAGCATTTTGCTGTACGGTGCAAATATGTTTCTTCATTTCTGTTGGCATGGTTTGTTCATTTGTTCGTTCATTAGTGAAGTTATTCACTTTCATGAAAATCTTTCACATCATCTTATATATATATATATATATATATATATATATATATATATATATATATATATATATATATATATATATATATTCTTTGTCACTTTATCAGATTATCCAGAAATTTCAAACTGTTCTTAGCGATGAATTTGATAGTTGGCGAACAAATATTAATTTGGAGGGCTCAGATTTCCAGAACCAAAAATTTTCTGTGGTTTAAAGCTATTGGGAATTTCAGAGTTTTTCAAAAATAATTAATTCTTTCATGAACTTTAAATTTTTACCTAAATTTTTTCCATTCAGTCTTGTTTTTTAAAACTGACAAACCGTAGAAAATTTCAGTTAAAAAGCACTAAAAGCTGCTTACGTCATTTGCAAGCACTCGTGCAAACAATGAAATCAACGTATGATGAAACGCCTTCTGAATGGCCACTATTTGATTGGATGGGCAAGGAGACTTTAACGGCGCTCACTTATGTACTTACTGTCATTCAAAGCATTCAGAACTGTCAAATTGATCGGTCAGAAATCTGTTTTCAAATTCATACTGAATATTCAAAGTATCTAACCACAGTGGTACTAATGACAGCAATCACGTCCATCATCGTTGTTTTGCATCTTTTGAATATCGCTTTTTTTTTCACCTCAGACTTGAGATATATTGTATTTGTTTCTTTAAAAAATTGTGAAATCATTATGGCCGTGAAAGAAAATCATTTCTGGAATTATCGGGAGTAGTGAACGTTTTGATTTGAAGTTGATGAGCTTTTATGAATTTTTGATTACGCGAGCATACGCTTATTATTATTTATTATTATTGTTAGATTGTTATTTATTATTATTGTTTATTATTATTACTATTACTACTACTGTTATTGGCTGTAAAGTTGACAGATAGTATCAACGAAAGTTTGAAATTTTTGTTAGTAATCAAGAATTTAAATTGTCTTCAGAGCACATAAATATCATACGATAGCACTACGTCATATAAGTGAAATGCGACGTTTGATGGCCAAACGGAATTGGCCAGTTGTACGTCGTGGTGCATTGGACGCATTAACAACGTTTGAAATTATTTTACTCGAAAATATTGCGAATGCGCAACTCATACTTGCTAGACCACTTGAGGCGATCAATGTGGTTCGTTTTTATGTGTGTTCATAGATCTTTGCTGTTGTACATTGCCATTACTCACTTATTATATAACCTTATTTGGACGTCGATTACGTGCTTTTTCTATGGTTATTATTGCTACTTTATTGGATTGATCTGTGACAGAATTAAGTGATCTATATGTGCGTTTATTTTAATTGTTGTTCTTTTACTTCGTATGTGAATAAGTAAATTTTGATTTTTCAGTTGGGTTTCATGATTGAAAAATTGCGTCAAAGTCCTCATTTGTTTCCTCATTTTGAAGCTCAAGCGCACACACTTATGGTTCGTTAATGTACTTTCATTATTATGGTTATGAATAACGTCGTTATTTCTGTTATTATTTGCACCATCATTATTTTTTTAAATATATCACTGTTACTGTTATTTTATTATCATCATTATTTTTATTATTATTATCATTGTTAATGCTATCATTATCACAGACATTGTTATTACATTATTAGTAGCTTTTTTCCACAGTGGTAATTTGAATCCAAAAAAGTCTTTGAAATGAAAAGCCGAGATAAGTTAACGTTATCGTTTGACTGAATGCAGGGAATGTACTGTTGGTTGATACGTTTGCCCGATGATGCCGAAAGACAATTTTTGGCTGCTCTAAAAGTAATTTCATTCAATCATTTGATGTGATAATTTTATCGCTTTTTATCTTCATATTCAGTTCAGTTGATCTTATTGAGTCAAATCTCTTTGCTTAGACCTAAAGGAATGATCTCATATAGATCAAATCAATGTTAAATTTTTGAATATATAATATCCATTCAAAAAAATTTCATCAAGTTGTATTCAAAAGTTCATTATCATGAAGCGGTCATCAGATGCTTGCGGAAGACATCCCGTGAATATGCGTTGATGATGATGAATTGGTTTTGCGGGGTGCTTCACATATTGTGATAAATTTAATACCGCAATTTTTTACGAAATTTAATACTGATTTTGACTTTTTGCTAGTTAGTATTCGATAATCCATTTATAGGCCGCAAAAGATACCGAATTATGGACGGTTGTTAATTTGAGTTTAGCGATTTTGTATTTGATGACATGCCGAGAGAATGAGTTTTATGGTTTGTTTGAACGAATCACTCCGAATAAATTGCAATCGACATCACCTCTTCTCAGGGCATCTGCTCATTTTGTTCACGCCTTGCATTCATTTCTACATTCAAGACTTCAGGAAGCCAGGTTTTTGCATTTTCTGCGTATTACATCTAATGAATATGGCAACTGAAATTGTATTTATTATTATATTATTATTATTGTTGTTATTATTATTATTATTAATTATTGTTATTAATTATCATTATTATTGTTGATTATCATTATTTATTATTGTTATAATAATAATTGTTATTATTGTTATTATTTATTATTATTGTTATTACTACTATTGTTATTATTATTATTATTATTATTGTTATTATTATTATCATTATTAATATTATTGTTATTGTTATTACTATTATTATCATTATCATTGTCATTGTCATTATCATTATTACTATTACTATTACTACTACTGCTATTATCATTATTATTATTACTATTATCGCTGTTATTGCTAATCAGCACCAATAATGGTATGATTATATTATATATGCGTTATTGAGATGAACATGTATTTAAGTGATTAGTGGTATAAGTTATCATATAATTTGAACATGTTAAAGAGTGAATTTGGTCATGTTACGGTATTACTTAATCTGATAGAAATGAGAAGTGATTTGAAGGAGTCATTTGACGGACAGTGTGACGATTGTTCGTGATGAAGGTGTTCCACGTATACAAGCATTAGCCACTTTGTTATCGTCGAGATTAATTGGTAGTGAAGCAACTGATATGTTACTAGCTGCCAGCAATTGGGCCGCGAAGAGTGCCGATCAATCGTTATTCCTTTGGTCGAATCACCTTATTTATGGTACTTGAGTTGATTCACTTCTTAGGATTTGTGATGGTTATAATGCTACGTTAGCACGTTATGATAACTTAATGCATTTTCCATACCATTATTACTTCTCAGCGAACGTTCAATTGTTTTTGCTGTTGTAATGCACATCTTATCTATTGAAACAGATCCGAATCTGCCAGTATTATTTCGGAACATTGATTCAGTAAAAACCGACGTTCAGCATTCCTGTAGTATAGGTGCTAACAGTGCTAACGTTCGTAATTACGTAATTGCGGATCTTTTGAATGATTCGTTGTTAATCGAATAAATGGATGTATAAATTTATTATTATGGATCAACTGAACGAAATTGCAGAACTTCAACTACGTTGTGGGAATGTGGAGCAGGCACAGGTATTTAAAGGAAAAATCGAACAACAACAAGAAAATTTTTCCCGAGGTGTACACGAAGCAATTAATACTCAAGCGCATTCCCTTGTTCAGGTAGGCATCATTCACTTCTATTAGCAGTGATTATTGTTGTCCATTATCATTGTAGTTAATAATGATATGTTACTGTATATTGTTGTTATCAGCATTGTTATCAGTCTTATTTATTGATGTTGTATGTGGTACTTACCTAACGGGTATAAAAATCAAATTGCTTCTCGAACTCTTCAGCATTATTTTTATTGGTGTTACTCTTTCCTCTGTCACCAATCGCGTTTTCGTATTTGATGTATTTGGTTGCTAACATGATGAGTTTGATTAGTTTTTGCAGAAAATTAGAGAATATCAGGAAAATTTTACTTGCAACTTTGAATCTTACTTATCCGATCAAATATAAATAGCGTATTCTTCAGCTTGGGTAGAAGTAGTGATGTTTCTGTTGCACTTTTTTGGCAAGCTGTTCTATTCCACCCTTCAGTTCTTCGGTTCCGTTCTATTCTTTGCGTCATTTCTTTCCAGAATTATTCCGTTCTGTCCCTTGCAACTGTTCTGCTCTGTTCTATAAAACTGTTCTGTTCCTTCTGTCTTTGACTTGCTGGAGCTGTTCTGTTCAGTTCTCTGGAATAGGACATAACGACTCCAGATGGGCAAAGGTAAAAGAAAGGCAGAAAGTTTCTGTCTCTTGTAATTATTGATATAGGGAACATTGAGGAAAAAATATACTGATTAAAATATACTAAAAATATACTGAGAAAAATAACAACTGAAAGCAACAAATTCCAATATTTATTGTTCTTCACGGTGATCATTCTCGAAGTCACTGATATGAATATAATCGTCTTTCGGTGGATAATAAATAAATATCAGTAAGGATCAATATCAAAAGTAAAAATTGGTATAAGAAGGGCGAGGAAGTGAATGATGAATAATATTAATTGTAATTGGACAGTTCGAGATAAGCTAGAAAAAATAAACTGAATGAAGCGGTAGATAAAGTCTCATGTGAATTTGAATCGAATCATATCAAAACTGATTTTGAATTTCACTGAACAATTTTCTGTGTGCACAATTCTTGTCGCTCAGTTTGTTTTCATTCGTGAATTTATCGTTTTTGATTAATATTATATTATTATTATTATTTCATGCTTTTACAGTGGGATGGCGGCGTTGAATCGTTACATTAACTAAGGAATGACAACGCGATGATAAAGGGAAGAAGACTGGTTGATAGCGACAGGTGGTGATCATTCATCGAGTAGTTGTTCGATTATGCGCTGGATATGAGTTGTGAACAGAGTAAAGCATGATTCTCGATAAAAATGCTCGAGAATCGTAAATTGTGTCCGATGAAACTGATTCACGAGATAGTCAGTTCTGCAAGTTAACTGTTGAAACCACCGAACGGATCACAATAACTGAACAAATCTCTCAATTCACAGCCAACTGCACAACAAATATTTTGCATTTCACTGAGTGTTGCTGCACGCATATTACCTGAAATATGATTTTTTAATTAATTTGTCTCATTAGATCGTTAACCGCAATACAAATGCTTAACGTTGGTTTTATTAGGAACAATATTAACAGTCCTACTGTTATCATTATTACGTCTGCTAATGTAGTTGTTCTTATCACTATCATGTCTTCTTTATCATTAGCTTCGGTTTATATTTTCAGTTTCCCGTAACGTTGTAGAGCCAATGACAATGATATCAACATTTCAAAGTCAGTAGAAGTGTGAAAATCAAAAATTCATTTAGAGCTTGAATAACTTAAATTATTTGTTTTTTTTCGATCTTGTCCTTGAATATGCGACTGATGAAGACAATTGTTTTTCTTCGTGTCTGTATCCTCTCAGATGATCCCTCTAGAATACTCCATAAAAAGTAGTGAATTTCATCGTGTTTGTTCATCAATATTCATGTTGTTTGACAAGCAATTAACGATCTGACTAATTTGATTCGTTTGTTTTAATTTTCTAAGAAACTGTTTATTCATCTTGCAAATTATCATGCGTCAATCCCTACGCAATAATTGTGTAACAAATCCATGGTATTGAAATTCTTACAACATTCAGAAGAGGGCATCTTCATGGGTCTTCTAATCCTTTACCCGTTTAGAGCAGGTTTCAATTTTTTTCCGGTTGAGAATTATCTCATAATTATTGATTTTGCATTAAAAGACATTTTGTAGTCAGTCAGTCAGCTAACAACCAATAATTAATTCCAGATGAACCATTCACATTTTGTAAAGAAGCTTGTTTGGGTCTTTTTTATATTCAGGTCTCGTCTAGTGTAATTCTGTTTTTTTGTCGATGTACGTTGATGGTAAATATTTGTCTGTATATCGGTTCATATTCATTCATCCTCATTTTGAATGTACTTTAATTTCATTTGATCTTCTGATTTTGATCACGATCACTTCATTTAAAAATATAACCATAACCAAACATATTACTAGTAATTATTATTATTCTCGCAAAGAACATTATCATCACTATTATACCAATACTATGTTATTATCGCATGAAATCAAGTGTAATGTATATAGGGTGTTATGCATCGAATAAGCTATGAATTTCTTCCATAGTTTCTTTGCCTTTTTTCTGATTTCATTCAGAGAGTAAATGTTTGGATTTAATAAGTGTTTGTTTTAAGTTTTCATGCTATACGACTTGCTTCAAAATTAGTAATTTGCATAATCCATGTGCATTCACGAAGTCGGTGCGAACAATGCAACTGAATGTTCACATCCAGCAAGATCACATCTACCCATAACATTTATCATTTTATGTTGCTCGGTAGGTTTATGATGATTTGTGAATTTGTAATAAAACCTGATCTGATCTCCGGGGAAAATGTGCATCTTTTTTGGAAACCATTCACCTATTTTCTTCGTTATTAATTCATAATATAGTGAAAGAATGAAAATTAAATAATTGCTAGCAGTTGATCAGCACCAGAGCAACGATGTAAGAATACTAGACTCGATGTTTTGAGATGCAATATATTCCAAAAAAGTTTGTGATGATTATCTGATGGAACACGAAGGCCACTGCTCTCAGGAAATGGTGTATAGTGCCAAACAAAAAACTCTTTCTTATTCACGAACTAGCTATCTATCAATAATGTAGAATATTCACTGATTGTGAGATCATTTCTCAGCAATTGCTCGACAGCGATGCAATACTACGTGATTCGAAATGAATCTTATTTAAATAAATAGTCAGTACACTGAGCGTTCATCAATAAAGTGCATAATTTTTGAAATTTAAAGAAATGAAATGTTGGGAAACACATGATGGAAATTAATGGAAATTTTTCACTCATGAAATATCATTGTTCCGTGCTTTGATAAACCAGAATTTAGTGTATGAATATAATTCAGTAATTGTAACCAGTGTTGCCTGAGATCCGGAGCCAAACAATTTTTTTGGCTCTCTGAAAAAAATATCATAGCAATGTTCAGTAGCCAGAGGTGGTAGTTAGTTCCAGATCCGAACTACTCTGGAGGCGAGGCGAAATGCAGCAAATTTCGGAGCTGCAGTTGGAGCCGAAGTTTTAAAAAATACAGGGTCGGGGCTGAAGCTGAAGCCAAAAATTGAAAAACGCGGAGCTAAAGCCGAAGCCGAGGCCGAAATTTTGGAAATATGAAGCCTGAGGTGATAGCACATCCGAAATCTTGAAAAATCTGGATCTGGAGCTGAGATTTCAAAAATGCGGAGCTGGAGACGGAGCTGAGTCTTTTTTTTTTCAAATTAGGTATCACTGACTGAAGCTATTTGTGAGCAATTGATTTTCATTTCTATAGCAGCGCCGATTATGCAGCTCCGAATTTCACTATAGCCCAATCACAACAGTATTGTTTAAAAACAATATTTTTTCAACATGATGTGAGCCTACAGAAAAGTTGTCGAGAGGAAATCGTTCACTTCAAATTCATGCGCATCCGAACGATCGAGAACGACAGCTAATGTTCACACAGTCTGTACACTGAAGTTTTGTGGTATTCTATGACATTTTGATAGAGATCTGACCAATTAAATGATGCCAAGTGAAAATATGAGCACATTTCATGGTATTCTGATGTCTGAACTATCGGAAAAGTAGACAATGTGGTCATCATACGCGCACTAGTTGTGAAACATATTTCGAGACCACCGACTTTTGGATTTTTTTGCACGTTTAGTAACAAATCATCATACTTTCATTTTTGACTCGTCATACTTTATTTCATTTATTAGACTTTTCTATTGCCGAAATTTCAGAATACTCAAAATCAGATCGATGTGAACTGAAATTATTATCGCATACTGCAGTGAGCACAAACGTGATTGCCAAAATGAAAATGGACATTCGTAATGAAAGAACAGTGTTTCGGTGCAACTTACTTGAAGTAACATCCCTTTTCCGTCTACGACGCATTTCGCATGCCATCATGTATGCGGTTGCGAATGCTTGGCCACCAGCTGGACATAACACTAACGATCCAAACCTTCCCTCTGAAAACCAAAAAAATGAAGAGAATTTCAGAGTGGAAATCTATCACCTTTGTACCAAAATAAGATAACCCCTCTGCAACGCCTATCATAATTAGCTTTTGCATTTGCGATACTGAATGTGATGTAAGCAATTTCCATTGAGCATCCATGAAAAAAGTTTGGATTGGATCAAGTCAGAGTCATTTCGCCTTCAGTCTTCATTGAACTGTTGGTTTTAGTTTTTGTTTGAATGTGTTTACTGAGCAAATTCAGGAGGATGTTTATCCATGACGTATATGTGATGGTTTATTATCAATAGTTCTTTTGATGGTTTAGATATTGCTGATTATTATTCGTTTCATTATTTATGATTATTGTTATTGCGATAATTGGTAGCATTATCTTGCGAGATCATAAATGCGAGATAGATTCATCACATCATTATCATCGTCATAATTATCGAATCATTCGCATATGTCAAATCTGTCAGCATATTTATTTACGCATGACGCACCTTAATCGCTTCTACCTATATATCACGATAAATTTATTTGGCGCATAAAATTCCAACAATAGAAAATGAGCAGCATATAATACAATGGTGTATTAAAGTTTGTTTTGCTGCTTTTAGAAGCAATATAATTGGTGCCTTTCTATGCTATTGCTGAAATGATGTGGACTGAAGCCGAAAGTTAATTTCGGAGTCAGAAACGAGTCGAAACGGACGAAGGACAGTATGCCATTATAGAAAAATGTTTTCATATTCATTGGGGAAAATGTCAACAACTCAAAATAAAATTGGAATACAATGGAATGTTTGATTTATCAGTTCGTAGCGATTCAGCTCAGTTTTACCTCTACGCTACTGTATTTTCACTTCTCTGAAACGTTTTATTGCACTTTGTCTCAAATGGATAATTCCAACCAAAATTTAAGTTAAAAACAAAAGAACAAAAGTAATTCTTTACAACTCTGTGAAGCTGAGGACTTGAGTTTAATGTTGCTCATAGTCAATGGTGTTATTGAGAGGTGATGGATGAAGCGAAGCGCAACTCTTGCTAGAAGAAAGGTTTTTGCTGGAGTTTAAAGATGTAATATTCTTCGCAAACGGATGACAAAATGTCGGATGAAGGAATGAACGAGTTGGTGTATTTCTGAGGCGCTTCAAAAACTTGAATGAATAACCGAAGTTGTTGATGGAAGTTTAGTAATTTTGAGATGTGCTCATTAATCACTACTAATGATTAACTGCAAATGGTATATTTGCTCTCTAGCAGTGCATAAAGAAATAATTCAGAGAATTTTTCACTGCAAGCGAAACTCAGTCTTATGACTTTGCTACTGAAGTGTATTTGATTGCAAATCTTCAGCTCGAAGCGCAACAATTAACAGCTACCTTGCAGTCACAAGTTTATCATGGAGTTAAGAGAATGATACCATGAAACAAGTGAAAAAGAAATAAACTGAAATTAGAAGAAGGTGCAATCAACTCTATGGAGTCATTTGTCGACAATTTTAAAATTAGAAATTTATTGTTGTAATTGATGCATCTCTGTAAATATTTTATACAGTTTAATTCAGTCTCAGTCAAAAGTTTTTTCTTTGAAGGAATTTGACGTGATGAGCAGTGTATTGAGTGATTTGCGATTGCGAAGTGCGTATATATTAAGATGCATAAGCAATGTGATTCGAAATGAGGTAACTGAGAGTAAGAACTACTCGAATGTCAGGAAATTTAGAATCGCTCAACTAACTTTCATTCAATCGTTCGTTTACTGATTCATTTCAACATTCATCTGAATTTATCTCAAATTGCAATTTTAATGAGCACCAGCAAAGGAAAAATTGATATGTTCATTTGAGTTACTGCACAGATGAAATTTTATCGTTATCAAGTTACGCTTAGGAAATGACATTAAAAAGAAAATTGACACGAAAGAGTTCTAAAGAATTGCGGAATTTCGATCAATCATCACGCAAACAGTTTGAATGTTTCACTGCAAAATAGAGCAATTCTGTTGCTATGACATCATACGACCTTTGAACTCAGGAAAGTGCACGGGTAACTTCTTTTTTTTAAACTTTTTTCATTGTCGGAAGATTACAATTCACATATCAAATAATATGGTTTCATTAAATATGACTCATTCGTCCATACAAACTTATGAAAGTAGTTGAAAATTATATCGCTTAAACTTTGAAAATGATTAATATAATGAACATAGCTTTTAGTCTTAAATTCAGTCTTAACTTTGACTTCAGCTTTTGGCCATAAACGTGGGCCTTTCTCTAATGAGAAAGTCGATTTTTATGTCTTTACATCATTTATTGATACTTTCTGTTTGGTTTACGAAAATTTCCACATTTTAATAGAGACTCGCTCCAATTATTCCGTTTGAATATTTCCACCGAAGTTAACGAACAATCTTTGGTAAGCACGATCATTTTTTTGATAGTGTTCATTTGAATTTCATCAGTGATGCTAAATACCTATTAATGCGTGTGTATTCTTTTTGGTTATTTCGAAAAACGATTGGAATATTGCATTCGGATGTGACTCTTGAGAACTCGAAGTTCATTTTTCCCTTTTCCACCCAAACTATTACTCTCCAACAAGTGAAACTGCAAATCAGTTGAATAAGTGAAAATTGGATAACTGAAAATGATTTGAATGAATAATTGGTTTCTCATTGTTGAATTCTCAGTTGATTCAGTCCACAATGGGCAAATGAATAAGTTGGCTAATTGAGCGATTTCACATGCCATTCATCATTCCTTACTTTAAACCTCTTCTTTTTGTTTATCATACCTAATGCTTTGCATAACCGTTATACTTTTCGAATCTTACATCGCATTAATTATTCTGAATCGATCCTAAGACTCACGCTCAAATTCAAGGAATTCTTCAAAGCTGAACTAAACGCTAGATCAGTAACTAAGTTGAAAATAAATTATTAATCCAGGTTTAAGCTTTCAGAATAGTTTACGCAATGAGTGATTCAAATGAGGGAAGCGGAACAAGAGACGCTTACAGAAATGAGTGTTCGAGTGAGCATGATAAGTTGATGCTTTTGAGTTCAGTCACTTGGGTAAATTCATATATGCTCCAAAAAGTGATTGAAACTCATCAAAAATGAATGGTCAAAAGGTAGAAAGTATGGTGATTAGAACAAAATGAATAACCCAACATTTCAAATATTAATATCGCTTATTCGACATCAATAATTGAAATTCCATAAATGATTGCAGAATACAAATACATCTTCACGATAAGCTGTGAGAGCATTACTTAAGATCAAAAGTTTTAAAGAGTTGCTAAGGAATTATTGCAGCTTAACAACTCTGTAACAACCTGCTGAAATTTACTGTTTCGAATGAAGATGCAAATACATGTAGATGCACCAATATATCATTCAATATGGAACAATTATTCATTGATTAGAAATTGCCTCATTCAGATTGATGATTACTCAATGTGTTGAGACTACGAATATCTGGAAGAATTTTGAAATAGAGTCAAGTCGAAATTACATTAGTGTGGAGTTTGAGTTGGTAGCTTGTGAAAACTGTGATTGGTTAAAATGAATCTTTTGAATGAACTATTGGGAATTTGTTCTTTCATAGAAATTCTCAAATTCAAAATAGATTTATTGAAGAATTTCGAATAAGTTCTGAGCGGAACATTTATGCGTTGTGTCTGAAAAAAACGCAAATCCGAGTTCGAAATTTGCCTGAAGGTATAAAACATGTAGATGTAAAACATGTAGACTTTTTCTTGATAAATTGCTTAAAAAATAATAAATTTGTTCACCTGGGAAAGAAGATGTGCGAACGATCATTAGAAATGAAACGATAAGTATGATTGTTCTAGAACGACTGAGTTGTTGCATATGGATATGATAAACGAGCAAATCTTAACAGTAGAATTAGGAATGTTGATTTGATTGAGATAAAACAGAGCTGATTGTACTGATCGATGATTATATAGTTCTGTAATGAAATTTATAAGAGAGTTAATTATTATACCACACAATATTATAAACTGATCAGTGAATTCAGATTGTTGAATAAACGATGATAAATTGATACACTTATAGAGACAGATATATTAGACACACAGTAGTAAGAATGAAATTATTGAATATGCGCGGTCGATGCGGATATATCTTTTTTATGTTCGAACTTTTAATTATTTTCAAAATTCAAATGATAGAGCCCGGTGTATTTCAGAGTTTGTAATTTTTCGAAACGGTAGTAGTTCTCGCTTAATACCGAGAGGAAAATGGACTTGAAGCAGGCTAAGTGTTTGAGAATCAAGAAAATTCATATTCACATGTTATATTTGGGGATATGTATGTTCTGTATGATCATTGAGACATTATATGAAATATTAATTTGAATATTTTCTATTCCTTTGATTTGTTCAATAATTCTAGTTTTTCTGATTAATAATGAATATAGATTGATCTGAAAAATGTGCAAACATAACTGCACAATACAATAATTGTCTGATCCTTGGGATTATCCCGCAAAATCGCGCAGTCCTTGGGCCGTTGCGTGTCACTGCATTTACTATCTGCCCGCTCACCCTGGGCCCTTCAGACGTGAGTTGGATGGGGAGCGAAGGGTATTTAGAAAGAGACAGCTTCGTCAAAGATGATAAACAGCGGCAGTAAGAACCATATGTACAGCAGTGCTGCGATCGAAAGATGCCAGAACATCTTCCACATCAGTTTACGTGCATATTGCACTGAAATGGCTATCAACGCCTCTGAATTAACATCAGCAACAACATCAACACCTACGCTTATCATTGTAAATCGAGAAATCAAAATTTTCGCCCTTCGCATTGCTGCTCATACAATCAGACGAGAGATTCGATTGGGTGATGGGCAAAATGTAAATAAGCTTGAGCCTTCAATCTATCAACGAACATCAACGACCACCCAACGACCTTGTTCGTTCTTGAATATTTGGAAATGATTTCTCCCAAACGGACAATGTAGCGGGGCCGTGGACACAGCCGCGCTCTTCACTAAACGATACTCAACGTAGCTTTTTTTTGCTGTCTACTACGCACTTTTGATGCATCTCCACACCCAACACGCGAGCTGCGTACGTTCTGGCAAATCTTCTCCGGCAGGGGGACAGACGAGTTGCATTTCGGCGGGACCCGAACCCCCTCAAACCGCCTGCGCCGCGGGACTCGAATGGACTCCCCCATGGGAACCTTCATTTGTATTTTTGTGGAATATACTTTTTGACGCTTTTTACAACATCTTACATCGCCAGAGCATTCGCCGGAAAGAAAGGAATGCCTATGATTGTATTGAACGCCATGCAGATAATTTGATGAAACTGTACTTTTGGTTGGTCTGCAATTTGGGTATTACTGCTTATAAATACTTATATTTCACGGGTCAGTGCTGATATCATTCATTCATGATTTATAACTTGACGGGGCAGCGGATTTTCTGGGAATCAGAGTTCACGCGGAGGGAAAACGATGCGCGCGGTCATTCTATCGGGGAGACAAGGCATACCATATTCAACTGGATCATCGTTGCCTTCACTGTGTCTATACTTTTCTCACCTTTATCGCGAAGATTATCATCATAAACGATGCGAATGAAATCTAAAAGAAAGCTGTTATTTTATTACGCATAGCATTCCTAAATCTTCACGAATGAGCAATATTTTCGCCTGGTTAGTATACTATTTTTGAAGAATTTCGGTTGCTACAAATTATTGAAGCCATACATACCTGGCGGCATGGCCAATGGTGAAGATGGGCAGTTGCGCAGTGCAAAAGCTAGAACTTCCTACAGTAGCACATTTAATATAAGAAGTATCCTTCTGTAGTTGATCGACATCGCTGCTGATACCTAAAATTCCTAATTAGGCAATACTTAAAGCAAGAAATAACCAATAAAAAACAATTTGCACACGAATTTCAAAACAAGATTTACCTAACACACAAACCGTGGTCAAAAGGTCCGTTTCAAATCGCATCGAATGTAATCGAATCAGAAAACTGATATTGTAAATGAATTGGGAAAAAGAACGATGTTCATCAAATAAGGGATGATGCTCAAGCGGAACCAGGTGTGATACGATCAAAATTATTTAATCATCAATGCAATCAAGAGGAATACGTCCAGAATGGACTTTACCGTATGCTCAGTGTCGAAAATTCTTGGAATGATGATACGAGATAAGGTGTTAGGAATGGTGTGGCTGCCGGAATTCTTCACGATACCATATAAACATGTATAACGCAGTTCAAATGTCATCTCGAAATGTTGGTTTTTTACAAGATTTTACTGAAATGTTGAGAACATGTGATATTGATGGCCGCGCGGAGTTTTTCGGTAATATAATTCTTTCGAACCATCCTCAAACACTATGTCGATTTTATCTCCAACCTTCGGTTTATTCAAAATCTAAATAAAATAAATAGATCATTCACTTATTATCAGTATGATAATATCTGCTACTGATTAGTAGTGTTTTAGATAGCCATGGTATAATAGCATGTTGACCACGTTTACACGCGGAAATGTAATGGAGCACTCAGCTATCAGTGTAACAAATACGCAGTTACTAAGTATTAGTATTCGCGTATTCCCTGTCTGATTGCTGCTGTCACAACGTAGAATGATTAAAAATTTTTTGAGCTAGACATGATCGAGTATCTGATGTTTGTATGGGGAGCCAATATATTTTTCAAAAGAGAAATGACAGGAAGTTGTCTTGTGACGTTGATGAGGTAGTGTGAGTATAGCGTGAACTGAGAATTCTACCTCAGCTTGATTCAAATAGTCTTTTTGATGAATTTGATCAATATGGATCAAAATATCGTTATTGTATTAATGTAAGAACATAACGGTAATCTTCACCACTAATAATGGGCAGCGGGTTTTCATGAGCGTTGTTGTTGTTCATCTATCCATATTATATTTTCTTACTCAGTTATTCATCAATTTCAATTTCTCAATCTTCAAAGCTGAACGT
>JAPYMA010002265.1:0-12637 GCA_035041965.1 Anisakis pegreffii
AGTTTATGCCTCTCTGTTATTACCAATATCACTAATATCACATTCTTCCTTCCTTGGCATTCTTCTTTCCGCGCAGCTAACAATAATAGCGTTTGGAATCATCTGTCTTCATGAAATCCGAACTTGAATTATTGATTTGGCAAGTACAGAGGTTTTGGGCTACTCTCCCATATGCCCATTTATTTCTAGGGAGAGGGACTCAGAAAGAGCCCGAAAATACATTCCGATTGATCGATTGAACACTTGTCCAACGATCGTTCAGAGTAGTTGTTTGGAACAGCCATCAGTAGTGAATCAGTAATCTTTCGTTATCAGTAATAAACGATTAATGTAACCGAGTAGATGCATAGCAATCGGCATATCAAGCACGCCACAACCAACCAATAACGAGCGCCATAGATAATTTGCATAGTTAAATCCAGCCGAATACCAACAACAATCCCTTAAGCCATCGCAACAATGACGAACATTTTGCCGATCGCACAGAACGATCGACAAAACAACCGCTCACCGTCATCCATAAAAATTAAACTCCCATATATATATATATATATATATATATATATATATATATATATATATATATATATATATATATATATATATATATATATATATATATATATATTCGGTAGCAAATAATAAGCATTCTAAGGATGCTCATTATTATGGAAATAAGGTTTGTGTGTGCAAATTGCTACCACTACCTACTACAAAACAGTAAAATTTCTTTGATTGACTATCGACGAATATTTGCTCAACTATGGTGATGCATCATTGATTATCACACACAATAACTATCTAAACAGGATCTGCCTGCAATTTCTGAAAATTTGCGTATATTCAAATGCTTCACATTAATGTTGATAGCAGCAACATTTATAAAAACATCAGTTGTCCTTAATGTCACTCAGTCGCTTCATTCGTCACTTCATATTCAATTCGTTTTGTTGTGTTTTAGCGCGTAGCTTTGTGTAATAGAAATAGCCAAAAAATTAATTGGTTGCCGAGAATTAAGTATGGGGCAGTAGATTGTGCCTGAAGTGTTACCGTTATTGTTGTATTTATTGGATTTAGTCACCCTCTCATTCTATGCTGCGAATGACGTTTTATGTGTTTGTGATGTCATTTATTACTCGTTTTATGTGTTCGGCCTTTATCATTGTGTCATTCGCTGCCAGTACGGCTTTTTGTTGATCACTATGAATGATCACTTCATGAATGCAAATCTGGATCAGAGCAGGGATCGTTTGTGAAAAATCTTTGTTCAAATTGTGATTTTTGAAGGAGTTAACTCAAGTGAACCTCAGAATAGAATAGCTTGACTTAATCAACAGAACGGGATTTCAATATGACAGCAACTGCTCAATGTATGATTTCATGCAGGCTATAAAATGATATTTTGTGAACTGCGTATTGTAGGTTGTATTTTTTTAGAATCATTCGTTATTTCGCTGTAAGATGTGCGCTTTTTGCCGTGTGATGCACCAACAGATTGAGGCATTTCTCGTCATGTGATATGAAAATGAGCTTTGGTAACGAATCAGTTCAACACTCACTCATTATTCATTGTAATGTTATGGCGAATATCAAATTTGGCATATGCTAAAGTGACTGATTACTATATCTCTCCGGCAAAACGGAACTAACTCATTCGCAATGCGTATTATCGTTTTACTAGTGCCTCCTATTTTGCTTGATATAAATGCGCTCTCGTGGATGTTCATAATATGTCAAAATTGTTTTGCTGCTGTAGCTAATAAGATTTAATAATTAACCCTTCCTTGCAGAATTGTGCTGAATCTAATTGAACTGTAGAATCTTATTTTGTTGACGTTCATGTGGGGAAATGAAAAACTGATAGCAATTCATTTTATACACGTTTATATTCTCTCGACTAAGAATTTTCTTCTTGTTGCAAATATTTGCAGTAATGATATTGCAATCTAAAGTTTTGCCTGTATTTCATTATTCATGCTCTAAATGTGAATGAACTTGATTTTTAGAATTGAATTCAGTAAGTAATCGTTGACTAGATGAACGGCTATAACAGCGAATTAGGAAGTTCATGGATTTTTTTTGCACTCTCAAATTGTCATTCTGATTAGCAGATGTGGAAATAGAGAGGTCACCTTCGATCGATGGCCGTATGGCTTTTTATAGTGATGGCATCCGACCGACAGTACTCGGGAAAATCCGACAATTTCGATCGGAATTCCGACTGTCAGAATAACGAAATGCCAGTTTGGTCAGATACCAACCGACCGAAATTCCGCTCGGACCCCATCACTAGAGTGTAGTATAGGGGTGAAAATTTTAGCTCTATAGAACGTAGCCGTAGAATTCGGGAGGAGATGGAAAACAGCAGTTGATGAGAGAGAGGGAATGAGAAAATTGAAGAGGAAAAGGATAGAATTGAGAAGGGATCCGGTAAATACGATTTATAATAACATTTTTTCAACAACACGTGCCAGCATTTTTTAAATCGGAATTTGTTTTTCAGACGCATGGTCCCTTTTCATAACAGTTATTGTTTTTGATTTTAGAATGTATTTGAAAATTTTTTACTTCTTGATTACTTCTCTGCTGTTCAACTCGAAGGTGTTTCTTTTCTGCAGTATTCTTTCAGTTGCAAGATGGTTCTTCAATATCCCAAAAATATTGTTGTACAATCAAAATTGATACAAGATCTTGTCACGTTAACGTATAAATCCATAGCTATTGCTGTATGAGCCTTGTTGCCATGATATTTCGATAAATTTTTGCTATATAATTGCCCTGACTCGCTAAAGTAGTCCTTACAAAAGTGGACTGTACTTCGCAGGAGTATATGGTCCTAGATAGCTGCAGGCCTTTTCATCAGATGAATGTTTGCTTATATGTTTATTTACAGACGTTTTAAACAGTTTCGGGTCGCTGAAACGGGAGAAACTTTCGTTTTAGAGTATTTTAAGTTTTTCGGTAAATTCCGGGAAATTACCAAAATTCGGTCAGGTTCCAACAGTCGGTCAGAATTCCAGGTGTCGGAATGGTGAAAAGTCATATCAGTGGGATTCCGAGCGACACGAAATTTCGCTCAGATGCCATAGCTAGCTCTTTACATTCACTAAGTTTTTCACTCTCATAATGCTTGGTCGTATTTCACTCCGAGTGTTGAATCTTTATTTGTGAATGCGTTATCTATTCAAATGATATTGCTAAGGAGTGAAGTCACCTTTACAATGGAATTAAGACATGAGTAAACGCGTTTGAATTGATCCACTCAAATATGAGGCTATGTCAGGTCTATGAAGTTTGTTCAGTTGGATTTATCATGTGAATTCAAATTAACATTTCACTCCTAATAGTAAACATACGATGAGCTTACAATGATGTTCAATCTCCTACTGTGTCAGCACGTTTGAATGTTTGGTAGTGAATTCATATTACTAATTGAAATATCAAAATATTTGAAAAAAGGTGAAAGGATTGTGAATGTCATTGAATTAAGGTGAATTTCAAAATTATGAAAGGCATTATCTGTTTATAGATTTGTCAGGCTCATATAAGTAATTTTTAGGGTAAAGAGGTTATGAATAGAAGAACTTGAAACGATGATTCAGTTGCAATGCGATAGTTTTGGTGCGTGATAAATTTATTCGTTGCTCATTTTCGATCTCTTACATCTCACAAACATTGTTGAAATTGCTTTCTCGTTGTCTGACACGACACACCATCAAATGGTATCATTGAAGATGTTGGTAACAGCATTGCTTGTCTTTTGATTTTTGTGCTGTAATATTCACTGGAACGTTGATATTTCAGCGTGACAACTTGTTGTTGTCGGGTATATTCCTTCAGAAGTGAGAGGCCTTGCTAATATCGTATACGTTTGTATGTGCTTCCTGGTGATGTTCGGTTTTTCATTTTAAATCCATTGCGTTTTTGCTTATGCTTATATAAAAGGAATAACTGGAAACAATTCTGTCTCGTCATGAATGGTTACGTATTAGTGATGGCATTCGAGCAAAATTTCATATCGCTCGAAATCCAACCGACATGAAATTTTATCATTCCGACAGTCGGAATTCCGACCGAAATTGTCGAATTTTCCTAACCGACTATCCGTCGGATGCATGTGCTACGACGATTCTACGTGAAGAGTTGATTCTGTAATTATCACTGAATTTTCGATGCGTTAGCCAGGCCCAACAGCTTATTAAATGTGAATCAGTGTAAACGTTCTAAGATGTATCTACTTTCAGAATAATTGTTGGAAGTATTCTGATGTTTAGTTTTTTTAATGAAACCGAGTACAACTGCTGGTATGTGCGTTGCAGTTTGGAAGTCTCGTTTAAAGCAATCACATTATTACTATTTTCATCCTACTAATAATATTCATTCATTTGTACTATGGTTGATACAATTTTTCGGTGCATCAGTGAGAACTGACAGTAATTTCTGTATTGATTGGCTTGAATTGTGTTGGAAATCCAGAAAATATTCGATTTATAATCATTTGAAATTGTTTCGATCATTTTCTTACTTTTAAAAAAAATTTCTTATTTTACGATTACCCGTTCAATGTCTCCTTACCAGGTACCCATGAACTGATAAAGGTAATGTATCTTTATCAGTTCTTCATTCGCACTTCTCATTTCAGTGTTTTGCCCTTGTTTCTATTCACCTTTCTCCATCCCCTATTGGTCTTTTAAGAAATATTCTCTACTTGATATACACTCAAACGATACTGTTACAATCTAAAAGTAACGTTTTGAACCTTTTCAAAGTTGGCAATCCTCTTTCGAAAGGCTCATCAAATAATCTTTCACCGTTTAGTCCAAAATAAACGACGATTTGTTTGTTCTGTCAAGCATATCGAGTTTTAATCGTACAATAATCTCACACTCGAATGCTCTTTTCTTTTCATTCCACGTTTTCTATTTTATCACATTTATAATCGTTACTTGTTTCAATTCATCTGAATTGAGTTGCGTTGTTCATTATCAACGTTTATGCAGTTAAATCGTGCACCTTACTTGTTACCTCAGTGTTTTTATTGCATTTGAACCCTTTCTTTTTGCATTTAACACTCTATTGGAAATTACCTCTTAAATTTATTGATTTTACAATAGGCAAACTTACAATTGTTTAATTCGTTGAACGCACACGTACGAATACAATCGACGGTCAATATTAAGAGCCTAAATTGATGAATTATTGCGCATAAGAGAATGGCATATCAGTCTATATCTGGACAGTCGATTGCCTTCTCTCGTTAGCACTTAGTATTCCTGTCTATTTCCAATGTTGGGCTATCTTTTTTTTCGGATTTTTCCAATCGAATCATTAGCAAACGTCGTCACTGGATGGAGTCAATACTTAAGTGTATTCGATGAAATAGCTATGTTTTGTAATTTGCTCAAAAATCAATTCTTTTTCTTCGTTTAATGGATAGGTTTCTATTAAATAATAATGATTAAGGAGTTGATTTTCACAAATGTTTAGAGCCATGTGGTGGTCGACTATCTCATGTTCGAGGGAATATTTGGTGTAAAGATAGAAAGTGATGATATTCGATCGAATGTTTGTGCGCTTTTTGATTCTTATCGTGAGCTGTTAAAACATTTGTGTAACAACAGGCTTTGAATGATTTTTTTGTTTCGTTTAGCAGTCACTCGTATATTATATAATTAACCTACATGAACATATTCAGCAGAACACAAACACTCTTCAACGCTACAAAATCCAGCGAATACGTTTTCAAATGTTTCTCAGTTTTCCAAACATTCCCTTGACATTATAAGCTTTTGTTAACTGAAAAAATTTCAAATTGCATATATCATAATTGAACTCTCAACTTGTTCCTTTTAACTGTATCAGTTATTTGAGCGATATTACGTTATTTGTGAATTTCATTACATTCTCTGTTTCCAGTACAGTTCTGACGCGTATGATAATTGAGAGATTTCGTTTGGAACATTTCAATTGGCACAATTCATTCATGATTGCATTTTATTTTCAATAAGAATGAAAAATCAGTTGCATGAAATGACAACTTATTCCCAAACTATTTAGCGATATTTTTATGGAATGTATTTCATTATATTTATGTCTATGTATCATCCATGAATTGAAATCATACTTATGCGTTAATTTTTTCATCATATGAAAGTTTCATAATATGAAAGCGATGAATGATGTAGTTTTTTTTTGTTAAAATGTGACCACGAATATCACTCTCCTTCACTTAACGACTGATTGCAATGGTAAACTTTTCGTTTTTATCATTAAATAGTATGCCTAGTTTTGTCGATGAAACAATTCAGCTATTGCAATCTAGCACATACGCTCGTTTAATTGTTTTCGCAAAACCTTATCATCCATCATTTGCAAAATTGTAATTGATCGACTCTTCTGCAGGCTAAACTTATGTGTTTAATTCTTCATCGGAATGGAGAAGATTGATACGAAATTGTATTTTCAGTCAGAGTGAATGAAGGAAGCTTTTTATTTATGAAGCTAATTGAAATCTCGAAAAATTTCTCAAATATGAGCACAAAAATTTCGTAATGATAAGTTGAATTCACTGTTGTACTTTGGTATATACTCAGTTATCTGTACGAATGAGTAACAATATTGACCAGAATTACTAACCATTACAAAGGATTTGCAATAATAGTTAATTAATAACAGATGAAGTGAGTGTGAGTCGTCTCGGTTAATAGTTTTGGTAATAGATACGTTTCCATCTCATGCACGTATATTGGTGAGCAGTTTTGTTTGAAGGTGCAATCTTCTTACTGCTGTTCTATATCATAGTGCCTAGGGAAGTGAGTTGGATCGGATTCATGTCTGCTGTTAGCCTTGATGCCATACGAATAGGTGATGTGATGATGCTTTAAACAATATATATTCACCGTCGACCTTTATATTTTTTGTTTCTCTACATTCATAAGTGATATCCACTTACGCCGTATGAATTTTCACGAAAGTTTATCCGAATTTATTGCATTGTTGTATTAATCTGTGATTTATTTTTATTTGCTTTACTCGTACAGTATTTCGGTTTCAAACGATTCCTCATCGTGTTTTCCATTTTAACGAGCTTCTTTGCTCATTCGTCGATCGTTAATGTCGTCAAATGATCGTTTATCACAGTTGATGACCAGTTATTCGCTGAAATGACGTCGAATTTGCCATAGAATTCGTCTGCTTTCAAAGAATTTCTTATTAAACACTCGAAATATTGTCACTTCACAGAACATTGTGTGTTATTAGCCCTTTTTGCTTTTTCAAATGATAACTATTGAGTTTTGGTAATGCACTATTAAACTCATAACAACCTATAAAAGTTGTTTAGCCGTTTTGTCGAATGCTTTTTGATGGTGAATTTGCATTGCGCAATAAGATTACTATTTGGTTGGAGTTCAAGCATTCACGCTTATCAGTTCATGACGATTGGTGCAAACGTCGTATTATCATTGTTTCGATGCAGCAAAGAATATGTATATTGTTTTGATTTAAAGATTTTAGTAATTGCATCATTTTTTGTGGAGTAACGGTGTATCGTTGCAATTCATGTTTGTTACGTAGTAATGCCGTTTCCATGATCAAATTCTACGAGTAAATTATGTCGGATACTTCAAAGTGTAATGACTGTTGTTAGGTTCGCTTACTTCAACAACTTTACAGTGCAATATGATCGTACAACATCTTTATTTGTTCATATTATACATATGAAATATTTCTTCTTATATGAGAGCTAACAATTTGTGGAATACCTAGCAATGCAATAATAATAATAATAATAATAATAATAATAATAATAATAATAGTAACAATAATAATAATAATAGTAATAATAATAATAACAATAATAATAATAACAACAATAATAATAATAGTAATAATAACAATAATAATAATAATCCGTACTAACAAATATATGACACTAAATAAACTTCAAAGAATGGTCAGTGTATTTACAATATTGTTGTTAGTCTCTTTCCGGTACGAACTTGGCAAAAAATAGAATCGTTTAGAACGCTCTACTAAAATACCACAAAACAGCTTATGTCGCCATCGTAATACCGTAAACAATGTGATGGTACTGTATATAGATCGCATAAATATGGTAATGGGACTGCTTCATTAACATACGGTAATATACATTCGCTGAACTGCTAACAGCAGAAAACAATATTGAACTGCCTCATCTGGTCGCTCGAATCGACATTTTTGTTTCTTATCAGCAATGCAAGGCAATGGTCTGTTTAGTTTTTAATTTCATATTATTGTAAAAAGCATAAAATTTAAAATTATTCTCGTTCTCGCACAAATGAATACTCCATTCATTCAGTGTTATATGTAATTCATTCAGATGTATTCGTCGTTCACTTCTCTGCTCGCAAACAGTAATTGCGTCCTTATTGTTCTCTTTTCAAAATATTAAGTAAATATTACTTTTTAGACGATGTTTTATCATCAATTCATTATTGTTATTTGCTGAATTATAATCAGGCATTCCGAGAGATTTCTGAAAAAAATGATCGAAGAATATCGTTCAATAAACGATCTATATCACATCAAAAAATTAAAAGCTTCTCGCAAAACAATTTTTTGAGTTTTCACGCCACAAATGCTCTTCATTTGTGAGACGATGAGCATTGTTATTTACATAGAGTGTCATTGCAATAGAACGTAGCATTCACTTTATCATTCAACGAACGGGTCGCGAAAGCTTTCATTATTCATCAATGCTGTTCATTTATATACGAAACATTGCTGGTAAACAATGTGTCTCACTGGCGAATTCCGAAATATGTTCATCGTTTTGCAATTTCCATATAAGATCTGTTCGAATTTTGAGAGGCGAAACTTTTTTCTAGTATTCTTGAAAAGAGTATTGTTGTCAAGCAATCAAACGATAAATTTTCATGAATGCTCACTAAAAAAAAGAATGAATTTAAACGGCACCGTATCTGATGCAAAATAAGTCGTTGGTGCGAAGAAAATAAGCTCGCTCACCTCTTCATCAGCGAGTGGAATTCGTAGAAAATATTTTTATTTTTATCTTCTTATGTTCATCAGTGCATATTGCTGATTGAACTGTCATTACATATGTTAACGCATGTCAAGAAAGCTGACGTTGTCTGAGCCAATTCTGAAAATTTCAAATTTCAAAATATGTTGTAGTCATTTCAATATTCATGTTTCATGATTATCCACTTCTTATAATACACAGCGTTATTTGTTATTCACCTGAAAATACGTTTTATTAGACGAAATAACACGAAAGAAAATGAACATTTGTCATTCATACAAACATAGATAATATTGTTGACAGTCCATAAATTTTTTACCATTATTAACGTTCTTTGTATTCTTTTTGAACTATACCTGATAGTGGAAGGGATGCAATTTGATTGATTGAGAATTATGAAATGTTGAAGTGAATCTTTGGATTTTGGTCCGTTTTTTTGCGAATGGTATTGAGTGGCGGTAATAAAATTTCGCATTTTTGCTTTATGATTCCCATAAAAAATCATCTCAAAGTTCAGATGTATTTTTCTTCATTCGTTGCTATGACGATTTTTCTTCATAACATTCAACGATACTCAGTCAGTTGGTATGGCTTAAAATGAATCGCTTTTTCAATTTTAAAATATAGTGAAGTTAGTAGCTAGTCCAGGGTAAAAGAAATTGGCAAATTCGAATTAAGGGTAGCCACTATGAAAAGAGGCGGTGAGAGGAAATTTGTTCATAATGAGAATGAAGCAAGTTTTTGCAAGCTTAATTCTATATTGAATACTATATGATGAAAGGTTATTATGTGATGAATCAGCTGATCCATTTTAGCAATAAAGTTATGCGATTAATTGACGTCACATCGCAGCTGTAACATGATTTTCAAGCGTTTAACACAGAATGCTGATATCGTTCTTGAGTTCATGCTGTGTGTTTTCGGTTGATTATACCAGAGTGTATAATTAGTAAAGAGGCACTTGATATCTCAAAATCAAATAGTAATGGGATCAGTCGGTTAGGGATAGAAGCTGTGTTTCTTTTCAGTGATACGACGAGAACGTCAAACGATTGTAGTTACAGCTTCATCTGTTCTTTATTAGTTTTTGAGGTGTTGATGATGAACAGCCATAACATGTCCAATATCTAAAAAGTTGTCCGCACGAAGCAAAATCGCGTTTGCTTTTAGAATAAAAGATTCGCCCCCTTTGAAAGCTGTCACCGATTGAATATTCATGTGTTTATGTGGGGTCGAAAGTAATTTTTGTTTACGGTTTACATATTGATGTTAAATTTAGTTATGGCGCAATCAAAATAAAATATTTGTTTATGTATGTAGTGAATGAATGCTTAAAGTGGACACCGATGCATGCGTAGTCAAATTAATAATTGATTGTTGCATGCCAAATAATGAGAGAGCGACAGCTTCATTCGGTTTGCCTTCGTCTGACAATTTTAAAAACTTAGGTACCTTGCAGTATGGCTGTTAATATTATACAATTTAATGAATACGCTTATTATTATTATTAATTATTATTATTTATTATTATTATTTGTTAATACTACTATTATTATTATTATTGTTATTATTATTATTATTATGACATTATTATTATTATGATATTATTATTATATTATTATCGCTGTCTTATTGTTACTGCTCATCAAATTTTTTTCAATAAATTTGATTTTCAGTTCATTGCTTTCATTTGCTAAAATGCCTTACTTTTCCGTTGTTCTTTGTTTGCTGTGAAATTCATATTCTGATTTGCTTCGCGCAATGCGATATGATCCCTTGCGAATATTTCAGTGGTTTGATGTATTTTCTTGTGCAGTCATTGCATCATTCGTATTTTCTATGATGAAAATATCCGATCGATCACATCTCCATACTGATCATAATTTTTGATAATTTATTCATTATATGGTACATATCTCGTAACTGAAGCCACAATGGTCTTTGATCTTCATTTGCCCCATGCAAACTGCTATATTGTATGCGATATAAATCATCAACATGCCAACAGCATGCGTTTCGCACTGAAGTCATAATTTTAGATGGCTTTATAAACGCTTCTTTTGAAAGTATTGATTAAACCATCTTATATCTATCTCTAAATCGTAAACATTCTCTAAAGATATTCATTTTTGACGTGAGAAATCTTGTTAAAGTTGACTTTATTATTGCTGCATCACTGAGGCAGTGAATGTGCTTTTTTAGACTCATTGCTTTTATTGTGTATTATCGATCAATGCTTTTCTCATATTTCGGTGACTGTGAAACAAATTTGCGTGTCTTCAGCGAGATCTGTATAAGCTTTTCATTCGGTGCTATCGTCAAGTTCATAAATTCGACTTCTGAAGAACGAAAATTTTGATTACGCAAGTAGGATTTGCGAAATATTTCGATCGACAATTCAACCGTATTGATCGGGAGTATTATTTGGTTATTTAAGACGAGAAGAATTCCGAGAAACTTCTCAACATTGAATTAACCGATCAATCAGTCTCGTAGACAATACTTATCGTTCAAAATAAAAGTTATTGCACTTCTAAGGTAAACATTTTCATTCGTCAACAAAACGATGACGAATATCGATTCTTAATTGATATCCTCTTACTGAACTAGCAATTTGTCTTTTCATACAAAATCTTATTTTGTTCACTAATCATCAAACTTTCTCGCACCACCTTCATATGATATGATATGTGTCATTTCAAGAGAATCAAACCTCTCTAGTTTAAACAATAAATAACGAGTTATTTCACTTGATCACTGGTCGACTAAATTGCACGCGTGCGTGTGCTCGTCCGTTGATTGTGTATTTGTTGGTGCGTACATTTGTTCGTAATCATAGAAAATAGACGACGTATTTGATATTTGTTATTATTATTGTTGTTAATATCACTTATTATATTTAATATTAGTATCAATTTCTTTAGACATAATATGAAATATGAAAGCATAACTTCTGTACCACAAAATTATTATTCCAGTTATTGCAACTAATAGAGCAGTATTGTGTGTTTCAATGTGATCACCCTATTTTTTTCGTTCATCATCTTCTTTCATTACTACTGTTTATTTGTGCTTATGCATAATGCTCGCTAATATTCTGCATTGTTTTCACAAAAAGTATCTGTATCATCATAAATATTTACAGATGATCTACGACAGACAGCAGTGCTAGTGATGGCAGTTCTTTGACGGGTCGTTAGGAACAACTTGAATAAATTTCTGATAATGATAATGATGAACTGTGAAGTTTTTCTTCAGCGATATCAAAAATATAATTATAACTGTATATTTATTCATTTATTTATATCCACTGAAGTTTATGCATTCATATCAGTAAACGCGTGCTTACTCTAAGCATATACATATTAGTTATGTCGTTCTTGCACAATTGCACTCGCGAAAACCAATTGATATGGTGTTTTTGCGATGCTAATCGTTTATCTAACGCATCTTCTTATTTTTATTGTTCCAGCAGACGAAATGGCGCTCTTTAATTCAGTTATTTGTTGCTACAGTTGTGCTTTCATAATCCTACAATAACGGCCCCAGCCGCCTTCCACCATTTCATTATATATATAGTTAATACGTAACTGAACGAAGTACAAGGAAATT
>JAPYMA010002266.1:0-23242 GCA_035041965.1 Anisakis pegreffii
AGTTGAGGAGATTTATCTGCCAAATCAACCCCGCCCTCATTTTATCGCCGCACTTCTTTCCGTATACATCCCAGTTCCACACCCTCACACGAACTTCTTCCACTCATTTTGCACTTTGTTATCAATACACCTTCAAATATATACCGTATATACTACATTCTTTCAACCATTATAGCTATTTTATTAAAGCTATCTGAACTGGCGCTGAGGTGCTCGTTCTTACACATTTTATCTGCAAAGTACACATTTCTGTAGCGCTATAGGCGATACGATCTTCAAGGTACCCGTACTCTCAGATTTACCCAGTAACGTGTCAATTTCTTTGCACCTTTCGATTGCTCAGAATCTCTAATTTAAGAATATCATAAACTTTGCTGGGAAGTTAGGATTAAATGAGGAGATATGGCTATTTGCTCAATGCCATACGGGTGGCCATCTTGAAGCCTACCGTAATCTCAGTTTTGCCCGTCAACATATGATTTTGTGTGCACCTTTTGATCCAGAGGAATCTCGGCATTCAAAATGTGATATATTAGGAGAGCAATTTCGCTTACTTCAGCAGGTATAGCTTTTTTCTCAATACTATAGCGGTTGCCATCTTCGAGCCTACCGTGCTCTCTGCTTTACCCAATAACATATGACTTTGTGTATATGGTTTGATCCAGTTTGAGAATATCATGCATTTGCCCTGCAGTTATTATTAGATGTGGGATGTAGCTATTCTCTCAATGCTATGCGGGTTTCCATGTTCGAGTCTACCGTACTCTCATCGTTCATATATTTCTGAACACTGTAAATGTATATATTCATTACCCTTGCACTTATGCTGACAATTATTCATTTGTTTTCCAATTGTTGCTAGAATAATAATAATTGATAAGACCAGTTATCATTATTTTTATAAAACACATTCAGGGATGCTGTCAGCACAGCGTTGCACTGCTGTTCTAATTCCAAATCCCAGAGAACTTTTGTTTTGTTTAAATAATGAGATTCGGAGGAAATTTAATGAAAACTTGCATCTTAGGTGCGCGATTATTTGATTCCTCTTTTCGATTCGCTTAATTAATCTTATTATTTTGTTTCAGCTATATCGCAATTTCATGCTTACTGTTAAAAATGTGTATTTTTCCCAGGTCACTTCCAGTGTTTTCGCTTGTTCAGTTTATATAGTGTTATTCAATCCATTTCCCTGTGTATGGACGTTTATTGAAAATATTCCTCGTTTTACGATTGTTTTTGGTCCCTACGCTATGACTTGCTCTTCGCTCTACGTTAAGAATTCGAAAGTTTTCACCTTTTTTGTTAATAGTGATGATGGAAGGTATTAATAATTCGATGATCATTTCGAATAATTCTTCAACTGCAGTTCAGCTGACTAGTATCTCAAGCATCACAGACGATACACATTTCTCTCTCACATATTCTAGCTTGCGTTCATAAAGCGAGCACTTTTGCTGTAAAGGGATAGTGATTTTGCTGCGAAGAGAAGACTTATGCTAACGGTGGGACAGACTATCGCTTTTCTCTCCTTCAATGGTTATTCACCAATGACAACGAAGTGAGTTTTGCCATGAAGAGGATAGTGGCGCTCTATCTTTCAATGGGCTCTATTTTCTTCGATCAACTAAAAACTGAGTGAGGAAATTCGTGAACTTAAACATACAAGAAAGGAAGCTAGAAATCAGGCAAAGCAAAAGACCCCAAGCCTTTGCTTAGGTTAACTTATGACAACACTACAGGTATGTTGGCTCTTACATTACGTCAAGCTCGACTTTTTGCCAATAACATAATCAGATAGCTTGCCGTCACCAGTTGATATGTGCCAATCAAGGATCACACATAAATTGTCCGAAACGCTCTCTGCTATTTAAAAGAATGATCAATAATCAGCAGTACTGGCAATACGATACGAACGCATTTGATGATGCAGTCTCAGCGATGTTTTCTTCTTAACAAACAAAATATGCATTATGGAATTAGAATCAGCACTGTTGGCGTTCCACGAGTTAGTATTTATGTTAGAGACCGACGGAAACAGCACTTAAAACTTTATGGCTAACACTAAAATGAACTGATATCGAGAATGAGTGTTAAATTTTGTTTTTGGGTAAGGTCAAAAGTAATTGGAATGAACACAGAAAAACGAGCGCAATAACGTTGCAAAGAATTTTACGTAGTATTGTACATCTAACAGAAGTTGACCGTCGGAGCAACAATAAATGAAGAGATCGATGAACAACACTCAACGACACAATACACTTAAGAAAAATTCACGAGTGAATCAGTTCACATCAAGTCATTCTAGACAACTTTTTCGTGCATTGTGCAAATGAACAAACATTATAATTTTTAATAATTTAACAAAACCAAAAAAAACGAAAAGTATGCAGCGCAAAAACACCAATTTGATGCAAACAAATTATTTGTAATGAAAAAGATTTGAGAACAATTCAGGAGAAAGAAAACGATTCACAGAAGAGACGAGACTTCTTTCATGAAATCAGCATAAGCTTCATCTGTATCCTTGGCCTCTTTACGTTGTGCTGACTCCACTTGAACACCCATTACACTGTACCTAAATCAAAAGACAATCTGTATTGTAAAGAAGCTTTATTACAGTTCACGTTCCCACTTATTCACTTAGCTATTCCCAGTGATAGAAACGACAATAAAGACAAGACCAACTTATTCAAATGTCTTTTGGGAGGCTCTTTACGACGATTCGTGCGAAGCGCCATCGGTACGAAAGTGGTCACTTCTTTGGTGAGGTCCCTTAATTTGGGCTCTGCAGAAATGGTCGCTTGTGCATCTTCTTCGTTTTTGTCCTTCGATGCATCAACTGGCCGACGAACAACTGGTGCAGCTGAGATCACTGATTCGGCAGTTGTGCTTGGGCGCTTATACATAGTTGGTGGTGCCATTCCTGCACGACCCGCTGCTGTAAATCGAACACATAATTCATATCACTGCGAACAGATGTGAAATAACTCACGTAAATTGGGAGGATGTGACGGCAGTCGAAGAGGGAATCGTGGTGGAGGAGGTAACATATTCGGAGGGATTGGCGGTGCACGAACGAGTGGTTGCTGGGTGATCACCGCTGGTGCCGCGCACAGAACTGATGCTGCGGAAGTGGATGAAATGGTGGCAGCAGGTCTCTTTGTTCCTTTCTCACTTCCTTGTTCCATTACTTCGGCTGGTACTGTAAAGACGGTTAGCATGAGATATGCCACATTATCGTGAAAAAATTAAGAAAAACAGATACATACTATCAACAGGTCCATAATCGTCATCCATAATCTGCTGTGAGAAGTCGTCTTGAATCAGTTTTGTTTCATTTTCTCCAAAACGCACTTTCCTTTTCGATGTGGATACCTGCTCGTCATTATATTCACCATCCATCTTCAGCAGTGGCGGCAGTCCCACTGGAGGTCCTGGCGGCTCACCACGTTCATCAACATCACGTTCTGCCACGCCACTTGTAGTCGTATGCTTCAAAATACCACTTCGAGCTTGTGGCATCAAGTACTGCGATGGAATCGACGGCGCAACTGGTGTCATCGCAGCATTTGGTAATGAACTTCCATCTGGCAGTGGAATTTCCACTGGATTAGCTTCTAACGAAAAGCGTTGAGCATCTGAAATATTGTTGGAAAATATGAACGAAACTTGTCCTGATAGGCCATGTCATCATCCTGTTTAAATAATGACTAAATTTGAAAAGCGTACGGCTAAACAGCAACGTTACGAAAACTCACTATATTGTTGCAATTTTTGAGCTCTTTCCACTTCGTAACGATCCATTTTTTCGTGTAATTCTTTGATTTTCTCATCGCGCTTTTCTTGTTTATACAGATTGATTACTTCGCTGAACGTCTGTTTCAATTTTGCACGCTTCTCGTTGAAAACATACTTGCTATGATGTTCCACATGAATGTCGAATTCTGCAAGGGATCAATTTAACACTCGCTAACGAGAACATAAATAACCTGTGATTCAAAACAGCTGAAAATGAACCGATTGAAAATAGATAATGAAAATGAAAGTTTAACGATTCGAACGAACCTTGTTCATCAAGACGTCTCAGATTTTCGATAATTTCATCAACATCCTTGCTTTTCAAGATTGCTTGACGAACCATCGTCCGTTGCTTCTTATTCCTTTTCAGTTCCTTTTGTCGCATACTTTTTCGCTCTTGATCAGCCGGATTCATGAACCGACCAGATTTGGTCGTACTGCCTGGCCTGCGTCCCATTTTTATTTCCCTTTCCTGAAAATTTACCGCAGTTCCAAATTTAGCTACGGGCGATAAAAAATGGAATTCACTATTATTCCAGGTATCATTCAGCATCTTCATAACACAGATCGTCCATAAAAACTGCACGCAGCAAACACGAAAATTATGAAAATAAGGTACAATAAAATGGAAAAGCTCAAGGGCAGCAGAGTTTCCAATACAACTTTGGCTAATTTGAAATGAACAACTAATCAGTTCTAAACTTTATTCAAGCTTCATGCTAACCATATGAACAAGAACATCGCCCTCACAAAAACAAGCTAACAAATCACCATCGTCAAATTGTAAAAATCATCCGGATGATCAGCTTAATGGGCGACATTCTCAACCTGAGCGTTAGCCTAAACCCAACCTCACTCTAAGCTTGTGCCCAAGTCCAGTGGATCAGGCTGAATTGTACCTGGATGATTTTCACTCAGCACATGCTTATCAGATCTTGAATGAATGGTAATATAAAAAGTTCACGACTGGCAATAATTGAAAGTGCTCTTCAATTCTGATCATAGTGTAATTATACACCGAAACGCCATTAATTTATAACTTCATTCTCCTAACATTTCTTCAACTCTTTTTTTTTCGCGCACACAAATCCTTTCAACTATTCGCAGTTATAACATAATTTCTTATTCCATCGTTTAGTACGTGCCATCTTTGGAATGCTGCCAAAATCTGAACCATGCCCATCACTGTCTCGATTGGCCAGCTAAAATCGCTTATCGATGGCAACTCCTCACAATCAGATGGGTAACCGACAAATGCGTCCGTGACAAGTTCAAATTCGGACATAAATGATGATGCGGCACACGCAAATTGTCAGAGTGGCAACTTGTCACGGACGAAATTGTCGTAGATCCGCTCAGTAATCGACGAGAGTACTTACTTTTTGGTTTGTCAGTAAAAATTCTTGCAAATTATGATCGTTTTTCAACGTAGCGTTGTGATAATGAAAATAAGTTCATGCGGACTGGATCGAACGTTCTGTTCCACCAGGATAGCTCTCAAAAATTTAGAGTGCGGTAGCAGAATAGTTTGAACGCCAGCATCGAATAGGACAGTGTCGGAATTCTGGGGTGAGGCCGTGGGAATAGATTCGGAAAGAACGGCTCGGCCGGCACTACAGAATAAAACAAACCCGAAACTCTTTGGTGCAGGAATGGAACGGAATAAAACAGCTTCAAAGAATGACTGTGAAACAGAATGGAACAGTTCGGAAGGAGAGTACAAGAAAACAGTTTGCCAAAATGTGGGACATAGAATTATCAGCAGTCGAAGATAGGCGCATTACTGCGCGCAGGATGGGGCAACCCACCCCACTCACGACTTGCAGCACTCCTTTCCCTTTGGAAGAATCCTTCGTTTTCACTGGTAGTCCTTTTCTCCAGGAACCTCTCCCGTCCTCCCCTCTCTGGACATTCATGAGCAAGAACGCAGACACTGGAAAGGAGCTCAAATGAAGAAACAGGCAGGCAATCAAGTCGTAAACACGATATCAAAAGTATAAAGAGTTTATTCCAACTTCACTCTATGCTTATCAGTTCCAATGACAGCATATGTATGGGTAACGATCAAGTAGTTGAAATAAATCAGAAACATCACGAAATGGGCACAACAAAAGATGGCATTCAACAATGGGAATATATCTGGATATCGTTTAGGAGGTGATATAACCAGACTCGCAGCACATAGTGTAACACTTGCCAAACAGCTCGAATGTACTATCGTCCACTGCAAAGAAACAAATTCATTTTTACCACTGCAAGTTACTTAACAGGTTTTGTAAACCACTTAAAAGATTGATCGGGAATTCAAAATACGGAATCAATAAAAAGAAAATAAGCGAACAAGTTGTTTAGAAGGACTAAACTCTTATCTATCATCAATCATCAATTTAAAAAGAATAAAATGTGACAAAAGCACACGAAAGATACATACCTTAAGCTGAGAAAGTTTTGATAATTTTGGGCTCAAGAGGAAATAATATGATATAAATATGATCAAATGTATCGCATTGCCATCCTTCACACACAGAGGATAAAGACTGAAACGATTTATTCGGATGAATAGATGTTCAATTCACAGAACATTTAGTACATCTTCGAAATTTACAGTACGAATCGAAATGTTATACTCTTCCAGAGATGCTTACTTACCTACAGTTTGTGATAATCAAAAACCATGAAATGGTCACTGGTCGATCGTTCCAAATGATGAGAGCCGGCCTAGAAAACAATTTTGAAATAATATATCTGTAAACTTTTCAGACAATTACAGAAATATTGCTTTACTTGGATATTCAAAGTACAAGCTGAACACGTTAAATAAAGAGCATTTCCTGCAAACAACCAGAAACCAAAAGAAAACGTTAAAGAAATAGAAAAACTCACACAGCAGCCAATAGGATCGATTTCTCATGAACTTGGAATGAGAATAAAAAGAATGATAAACTCGACACGAACAATGCATTCTTGAAGTTCGATGCATCCGGACGTAATAACAATGCAAGTATGCATGGGATATGTGCACACAGCACACAAACTGTGCTGAAAATCTGTGAATGCTTAGTGTGAATACAAATGAAGCGTATGAAAAAAATATCAACGTGAGTAAAATAACTATGAGAAATTGTTTAATTCACAAAAAGGCTAAGAACACACCTCAACTTGATCAAACCAGTTGCGTCATAACCTTTCAGTTTCACCACAACATTTAGTGCACACCATAAATTTGCCACCTTGTCCTGCAACACAAATTCACTTCTAAACGATTGAATCAAACATATAAATCGAGAATATTCCCATACTTCCAACTCATACCACACTCCCTAATGGAGTATTATTTTGCAGAAATTTATATGCAAACAACATCGTCGAAAAGAGAGTGTGTGACTGAAACGTCGAATATGAAAAGAAATTAAATTTCACGTTGTTTACAATTACCTCGAAAATGCCACGGTAAAATGGAAAAATTCGATGCAATATTTGCAGTAGGTCAGCATGTGCGACGATAAACGGACACCATATGAGCAAAAATGTGATGGCAACAACCAAAAACAATTTCATCAATTCTTTAGAACTGAAAGTTTGGAAAGATAAGAAAGAATATTCAGTGAAAATGTTCCAACTGGTTTCATAATTGTTGGGTATTTATTGATATATTTTCACGTGAATGTGATCATCAAAATTTTTTCCCTAATCAAAACATAGAGTGGAAAAAGAAAGACGAAACAAAAGAATAAGGAAATGAGAAAAGAAACGTTGATGTGATGTTTCGAAGAGTCGATGAGGTTGAATGAATGGACGTAGAGAAGAGGAAAGCGGCGATCGGCAACGAATGGTAGAGTTGCATTTGTTTGAAATTCAGCGCCATCACAAACAGCGCACATGCAGCCACTCGCCATCTCAACGTCAAGCACAGCACTGCGAACAGTGATAATCCCAGCGATACATGATTGTATCTGAAGCATCAATCTTATTAATAAACAATTATCAGTTCGCACCATCTCAACAATACCTCCTTATTTCTCTTCGACAACAAATCATTTTTGAACGCAACTGTATCGGCAGTACAATTCAAATGCTCAAAAAATAACTTACTGGAAATGACCATTGTCGATACTGATCAATGCAGGGTAGAATATGGCAACGCAACAATGGTATATTTTTTGACTAGATGATGACGACAGATGGATGAACACGACCAAAACGGGAATATACAGCAACCACAGTGAAACCAAAACAGTGACTCGCATGAATAATTTATGTGAAGTGCTTTCGATTCCTCGCGATTGATACAGAGCAACCCATGAACGATTCAAATGACCGCTTCTAGATTATCATCAAGTGATTGATACTCTTTCATATCATAACCAACTAATACCTTCTTCATTTAACTTCATCATAACTCAATACGTAGATTTTTTCAAAAGTAATAGCACTATCCGAAATATGCACAGCTGAATCAGCCCAAATATGAACCATTCTTAAGCCGAGAGACAGATAAGTAATTTTGTCAGGTGCGTACTTCCATTTAATTATCTTAATTTCAATTGTTTTTGTGCTCCATTATGCACTCAAAATGAGCTCCACACCGCGTAAAAGTTTCTAATGGAACATACTGGAAATGTACTAACAATTTGCCGAGCACAAAACTGTGAAAAGCCGTGAGAGGTGGATAATCAAGTCCCCAATAATTCAGATCATTATCACTACCATTCACATACCTTAACTGTGAATATTGATAAAAATTCGAAAATAATCTCAGAAATGCATAGAATAGTGCAACGATTCACTGAAACACACTATAAGTTGAGTGTTAAAGATGTAGTTTATGAATAAATCTAATGGAATGAAATCACAACAACGACCCCCAGATTATTTGAACAAAAAAATTCGAAATATAATGATATGAAGGTACAACACCCACCATTTGTCAATGGGTAAATGTATCGTCAATTCCATCCAGTGGCGTTGAGCTTCGAAATCACCAAACATTGGTGGTGTACCCAGTCCTAAAATACAAATAACGTCGTTCAGAAAGATGAGGCGTGAATAATCTACGCTTATGACGCCCTGAAATAAAAACCTATGCAGCGCTTATGAAGACGGACAGCACATAGGTGCAATTCAATCTTACTTGTTGGTCACTCAAAAACGTCAACGATGAATAAGTTCAGCACGAGACGAGACTGAACAAAATTGTTCAGGTATTCTTTGAAAATATCATTATCCCGCCACCTGATCAACACTTTAAATGTACATCAGCAAAATGATTTCACTGCTAGGATGAAAAGCCGTTAAGAATGATATTTTCATTAACTGTCTCTGGCTGAGAAAAAGAAACAAATAAATAAAATAGACGAAAAAAAAAGTGGGATACAAACCTGAATAAGATCCCGATGAGACTGCCACCTGAATGGAAAGCGCAAAGAAGAAAATGCATAAAATTCCCAATCGATTTGATAGCATATTTGTCAGTTCACAGTCCGCATTTTTTTCATCGGATGAATTACGCAGTAACTCGGTACTTGACATCCTTTTGAGTCGCTTATATTGCTATCTGAAATCACACAGTATCGGTGATCCTGCAAATGAACAACCAACTCGCACGTCCACTCAGATTCATCCATATGGGCTCAGTTTCAAGATAATATGATTATCGAATGGCAAAAGATGATACCATCAGGAAGCTTCTAAGGAACCGAAGTGAATAAGGCCACAACATAGTGAATCTGAACAGATGTGATCAGATGGGTCTACGACAATTTGCTTGATGGTATAGACAATTTGCTTGATAGTTTGCCACGTATTATTTGGGTGTACGACAATTCAAATAATACGTGGCAAAGGGAACGTTTATCAGTTCAGGCACTGTGTAGCGTTGCTTATTTTCATATAAGCCATTCGAAAAGGTTTTATAAGCTGGTCGTGATCATAAGCCGTCATCTGTTGTCACGTTTAGCGACTCCACCGTCGTATTATTGGCTCGTTGAACACTATCGTGATTGTTTTTAACTGAATACTGCAAACGATCGATCGACGGAGCATTCTTTCATTTCATGAGTTGCGCTCGGTATCTTAATAGTATAAAGCGATATTCGCTAACGATGAATAAGGATCTACGTGCAATCATTCAATTGGGTACAGCATTCATGCTCATTTTTTCGGCTTTCAACAGTCAAGGCTTTGTTGAAGTTAGTTCATTCTTCATTTTTATGATCTCTTTTAAAGTTCTAGCTCTAACGAATTGCAAAGGATTCTTTTGAATGATTTTGCAGATCGCTGTATTGAGCAGTGTTGCGCACGATCGTCCAGAATCCGGTATCACTGAGCAGTCCGGTTATTACAGGTGGAACCACTGATTCCTTGATTTGTGTTTATAATTTTGTTTTGGATTGCAAAAGCTTCTGCGAAAGGTCGCAGAGAACCTAACTAGTTGGTTGTTTTCCTCTTTTCTTTGTAATTAAAAATGTGCGAACTATTTTTTCTTTTTTATTTTCAGTTTATCCATAATATATTTCGTTTTTACAATCTCGAACTTGCTGGCACCCGTAGTGATCAATATAATTGGATGTAAATGGTCCATGGTGTTAGGTGCCTTAACATATTGCTTATTTATGCTGGGATTTTTGCATCTTCAAGCCACATTGCTCTACGCACTCTCGGCACTCGCTGGATTTGGCGCAGCAAGTTAGCTGTTCATAATTGATTTAGTTTCTAAAAGTTTTGTTCCACTTTTACATGTGATTTCTTCAATAGATTCTCGACAAGGAAATCTGATTTTTGGGAGGAAAGAGGATTGGTTTAGGAGCTCGGTTATCTTTTATTCGTGTTTCGTTGTTTTTGAGGATGAATTAATGTTTGACGTGATTTTACAGTTCTATGGACTGGCCAAGGAGTGTATCTGACCGAATGGTCACGATTCGATACGATGGCACGTAATAGTGGTATACTTTGGGCAATGCTTCAGTCATGTCTTATTTTTGGAGGAATTTTCTTGTTTTCTTTGTTCTTCTCGAGGTATCCATCCATCCATGCATCCGTTGTTTTACTCATGCAAGAGTATGCTTATCATGATTCTTATCATAAACAAGCTTTCAGTACAATAACCAGTTCAACCAGGCTTATGTATACGTCGTTTTCGGCGATTTGTCTCGGTGGTGCGCTGGTTTTAGCGTTTTTACCATCCGTACCACGGAGTAATCGTTTGGGTGAAAACAGCAGCAATGAACAGATCGGAGAGGAAGAAGGCATCGATGGTGGTGATACAACTAGTGATGATCAAGCAAATCTGATCAGTGATCGTTCAACAATTCCAATCAGAGGTCACTCCGTACCAACTGCCACTTCTATTTCACCACATCTTAGATCATGGAAGCACGAATTTGGTATGTTGTTTTTGTGTTATTGTCTTCTCATCTTTCATAACACTGGTGTCTTGTGCCCACAATACGAGTATTCATGCATGTAAATGCTACAATAGAAGTGTCGTAATATAAGTGAAGTAAAACTTGTGA
The DNA here is from genome assembly GCA_035041965.1 of Anisakis pegreffii. Lineage (NCBI taxonomy): Eukaryota > Metazoa > Nematoda > Chromadorea > Rhabditida > Anisakidae > Anisakis > Anisakis pegreffii. The sequence goes on from JAPYMA010002266.1 coordinate 11,313, forward strand.
TTTCATCAGTTTTGTTTTTCAGTAAACACATTACGAGTTTTGAATTCACGACGAATGTTCTTGCTGTCGTTTGTTTTCATGTATTCTGGCATTGAGCTGACGTTTTACACGGGTGTTTATTCGGCATGTCTTGCTGCTTTTCAAGCACTCAACGATCCAAACGGTCTAATTGTTGCATACAATGCATTAGCGTTAGGCGTCGGACAAATCAGCGGTATGAAAATTTCATCAAGTTATCCTTTTAATTCTAGTTATCTTCACTTGTTCTGTCGTTCTTTCGTTATTCCACTTTTTCTCCAATTCCAAGCGTGTATTTATTATGAAAATGTCAGAGCATAGTTCAGATCGGCTCCAATGCTATTGAAGCGCGCTAGGCGTCTGCTTGAAATTAACTGCAGTTTATTATCATTGCTTGTCTTGAAGTTGATCTCTTCACATTTGATTGAACATCGTTTGTAGGTGGTGTTTTGTTTGGAATTTGTTCAAAACGGACCCTTACTCAAGGCCGTAATCCTGTGATCCTTATCGGCACATGTGTTCATCTATTGGCATTCTTCTTAATATTCCTTAATGTCCCCATGGAAGCACCGCTTCACAAAACGGGTGCGCATGCTTTTATTGAGCCAAGGTCGGTGTGATTGTTTCGTTTTCTCCTTTGTTATTATTATTATTACTATCAGTAATGCAGTCTTCATTAATTATCAGTTTCTTGGAAACTAATTGCATCAGTATTTTGAATTTTAGTTACAATTTGGCTATATTGTGCGGACTATTTCTGGGCTTTGGTGACAGCTGTTGGAATACACAAATTTATTCATTACTTGGTTCATTGTATACTATCAACAGTTCAAATGCATTCGCACTGTTCAAATTCTTCCAGGTATTCTATTGTTACATTTCATATTTTATTGTCATTATTTGGTTGGGTTATTGTGATGGAATTAATTGTTGTAATGATGAACAATAGTGTTCTATGCCAAATGCTGACAAGAATAGGAATTGATAATGCATAAAACAAAGGTTGTGATAAGTTTATTGTTGTAGTCATTAGCTGCATGCGCCAGTTTTTATTATGGATCTGTGCTGTTATTACATTGGCAACTGGCGATCATGGCTGTTGGAGCAGTGCTCTCTGCTTTGTGTTTCTTTCCGGTCGAGTGGGAAGCGATAGCGATTGCAACACCGCCACAAATTTATCCATAATTTTTTCTTTCCATCTTATAATCCCTGAAATATACCCGACTAAATTACATTGGTCTTATGCGTGAAAGTGTACACTTGAACATAACATCAAAAGCAAGTCTAAATTTAGTCCAAGCAGACTTTGCTAGAATTGTATCAGGTGCATTTCACAACGTTATTCTGTTCATTCCCCAAATAATTATTCAAATTTGTTTTCTACTGTAACTGCGCGCGGCTTGATTATTATTTTGTTTCTTGTCTCGCCTATATATTTATTTGTTCATTCTTTATTCATTCAGAATATTCAGTTGCATTAGTAACTTAATTTGTTGCTTGTTTTTATTGATGTTTATTTATTTATCTCTCAATATAATCTGTTCATTCATCTCTTTTGATTATTTCTTAGCTGGTCATTCGATCTGCTGAGTGTTTGCTTATTGTTTATTTATTCGTTCAACGAATCGTAAATTTAGTTGTTTGAAATGCATACATATCTCTACATCGGCCGGCTTGTTTTTACATTCGAAATGTGCAAAAAGTGAAATGTGCATTGATAGTTTCGTTTTCGATCAAATCGTATTATGTAAATATATTTATATTATGGAGTAATGCAGTTGCTTTTTTGTTATTCAATAATTGTTTTTGTTTCATCATATTATTAAGCATTATTTTATATGGATAAATATTGTATAACACAGTTGAGAGCAGATCATCTTATCTTTGATTATTATTGTTTGATAGTGACGGTAATAAGTGCTGATGCAGTGTAATGAATAAGTTGTGCTTAGAGTGGTTCTGTTTGTGAATATAATAGCTTTCGTTCGGTTGATAATGCGATACGCGACTGATTGTAGCAGAATGTCTTTTTGGGTTGGTCGTTGATGAATTTTAATTATTTGCTTGCTATTCCATTAAACGAATCATCAACAAGCGGTTTTATTTTACGTGATTTTTGTGTCAGGGAAATTCGTTTCTTGATGAAATAATTCGTCAAATTTAATTTAGTATCGTTTATTTATTTATGTCTTTGTTGTTTGGGCATTACTTATTCTATGAAGTAGAATAAGGTAATGCGGGAACGTTTAGGGCGCGTTGATTTGAATGTAACTGGATAAATTGATTCAATGTGTTATCCAGTTACATTTCTTTGACGGTGCAATTGATTTGATAAATTAGTTGATGGCAATTAAGTGGTTGATTGATTTTATTCATTTTTGTTTTTTGTTGTTTCATTGCTAATAGTGAGGGTGTTGTAGATATTAGCGATATGCATACGAAAACTGCTAGTATATTTTGTCATTGAATTAGATGATTGCTTATCGTGTGTCTAGTAGAGTTCATATGAATTAGCGTGCAATATTTCTCGAATCAAGTTCTATTGTAAATACATAAATATACACATCTCCATGATTTCATGCCATATGTGATTACATTTCTTTGATTCGTTTCATTAATTGTATGCATGCGTGCTGTGCTGTTCAGCTTTTTATTGCATATTTCTTTTTGTTTATTGATAGTGGATGGCGTTCATCATTTGCGTATTTATTTCGTTTATACTCTTGCGAACTTTATGGTGCAGAAATGCATTGATTTATTCTTTCATTACGTCGTAGTTATTAGCTGACACTGGTGGTGGTGAATGCAGTTTATTCGATCGAGTAAACTGGGCGGGTGTGGTGAATCGAAAAGTGGAATGACATCTCAGGTAATTCTTTTATGCTATTGGTGATAGCAGTGTTGATAATAATAATAGCGCTTCAAGTTTGCTCTAAGAAGTAATGTATTGTTGGAAAGCAAAAAAGTCGGAGAATCCGAAAATGTCGCAACGAAAAAAGTCGGACATGGGAACGAGAAACTTTGGGCGAAAAACTCAGTTTTCCTCGGTCCTCGAAATCACCCGGAAATGAAATCCTTGAAAACAGAAATATATTATGTAAAAGCACCGAAATGAAGCAGTTTGTAGGATACGACAGCGAAAGACACTATGCGTTTTCGACGATAACTTTTCACCGAACCACCTGAAAAATAAACAATGTCTTCAGCGAGAAAAATTGACCAACATTCTAGAATGACAAACAACGTAGACTTCTCCTTATTCCCGTTGTGAAAATCGTCTGATTTTATCACTGAAAGTTTAAGCCAAGTTACAGTTCACAGCAACAGCTCTGTCACAGAGATCAGAAATGCGTTTTGTCCAAATGGTACTGACAATGAGATAAACAGGAACATCCCGTTCCTATGATAGTAAAAGTTGATCTTCGAACTGTCATCACGCATTATTTTTATTTTCTTGCTGGGCACATCTATCTCATAAGCATCTCGACTAGACGAGTGGTCGAGAAGGCCCTCCGTTCCGCAACAAACTCCTTTGCACATATCGAGCAAACGCATTTCATATCGCTTAGTTTTGCTCTCACAAAATCAAATGTTGCCACGCTACGCTCTCTTTGACTAAAAGTTTCCCTTTTTTGCCCTGTTGGGCCGTTGTAGAGTGGATATGCTGCCGGCCGCAGCATTCGACAACATCCAACGATTATAACACAGCCACTGCATTTCTGAAGGAGTTAATCGCAAAGCTCGCTGATAAGACTGTACTAGCAATATGCGGGCAACAGCCCCCGAGGTAACTGCTCTCCAAACAATTATCTTCAATAACAAAAAGACTCGAAATTGTACTTTAACCTGAAGCAAAATGTCAGCTGTGAACTGTTGAAGCAAAGTGTCAATTTTTTCGCTCCACACGTGGTACAGTCTCGAAAGGTTCATGTGTATGTGGGAGAGCGCAAATGGAGTGGAGTGAAGGAGTATCGTGAGCCAATGGAAGAAGCCTACGGAAAGCTATCTTTTGGTTTGTAATTGGATTGGATACGAAATAATTCCTCAAAATTGAATTGAGATTTGACGTTGGACATGCTGAATGAATGTGAAGCTGCAGTGAAGACATGTAGCTGAATCTAATCTAAAGAAAATGAACATAATTTTATAGTGAAATTTTGTACGTCCTTCTAGACGTGCATAATTCAATAATTACGAACCGGTCATGTTACGTACGAACAGCTTCGAATAACATGAATTGTCTATTATGAATATAATTACTGAATTTGAATTCCATTGATGTGTATTTGAAAAAAACAAAAGAAACGTTAAACATATGATTTGCAATAATCATACAAATAGGCATCTCCATAACCAAAGCTCTGATTATGCGATAACAGCAACAACAAGAATTGTGCAGTAATAGTAATAATGATAAATAATATCGATAGTAATCATCATAATAATAATATTAGAAGGTATATATGTGATGAGCACATCTGATGAAAAAAGCAACAAACAAGTGAAATTGATAAATTCTAGTTCATAATTATTTTGTCATTGAATTTATCGTATATCTTCAAACAATAAAAGTGATATGAATAGTGGTCTTGGTAGGAAGAATAATATTAGTAATACTTATAATAATAATGCTAAACATAATGTGTATAAAAATGAGAATGAGACGAAAATGCTTGAACTTAATTCGCTTGTTGAATTGGTTTGTGTTGTTGATTCAGTTTTCTTGCTCGTATATTTCGTGTTTCGTTCTTGAAGAATTTCGTTTTTTGCTCAACTTTTTCCAGGCAGAAAAACATTCACATTACATCTTTTTTCTTGTCATCATTTGGCAAAACTCTGCAAAAGAAAACAATGAAGTTGAATCAAACGAATGAATCGTATTTTCGCCAAACACATTATCATCAATTCACTTCCGCTATATCGCTTCTATCTGTTTTTGTTCTATCAAATCATAAAACTTTCTCCCTGAAAAGTTAGTTCATCGATGAAAATGCTCACTGAAAAAATATGCCTTTTCGTGGACTTTCTTCGTGCTATGCGAAAGCAACCTAAGCCAGCCATACAAGGAACGAACAAACCTTGAAAGTTGATCTTTCCATCATTATTCGAATCAACATGCTTATAAATGGCTTTAATATCACTATCGGATAGCGTATGACCCATTCGCTGGAAGGCAGTCCGTAACTCACTTCTCGTTATGCAACCGTCACCATCAACGTCCAACTCCTCGAAGACGGCCTTTAGCGACAACGATAACGGATTTGCGTGAGCGATTGTTAGAAATTCTCAAACAGATCCATAATTTGCAAATATGATCAATTTTCTCTCCTTTCATTTGCTCACTCCTAGTGCACATGCAAAACAAAGCCTGCTGGAGAAGAATTTTCTTGAGTATTCATCCGTTACGCTCTTCTCAGATGAGAAGAGCGTAACGGATGAATACTCAAGAAAATTCTTCTCCAGCAGGCTTTGTTTTGCATGTGCACTAGGAGTGAGCAAATGAAAGGAGAGAAAATTGATCATATTTGCAAATTATGGATCTGTTTGAGAATTTCTAACAATCGCTCACGCAAATCCGTTATCGTTGTCGCTAAAGGCCGTCTTCGAGGAGTTGGACGTTGATGGTGACGGTTGCATAACGAGAAGTGAGTTACGGACTGCCTTCCAGCGAATGGGTCATACGCTATCCGATAGTGATATTAAAGCCATTTATAAGCATGTTGATTCGAATAATGATGGAAAGATCAACTTTCAAGGTTTGTTCGTTCCTTGTATGGCTGGCTTAGGTTGCTTTCGCATAGCACGAAGAAAGTCCACGAAAAGGCATATTTTTTCAGTGAGCATTTTCATCGATGAACTAACTTTTCAGGGAGAAAGTTTTATGATTTGATAGAACAAAAACAGATAGAAGCGATATAGCGGAAGTGAATTGATGATAATGTGTTTGGCGAAAATACGATTCATTCGTTTGATTCAACTTCATTGTTTTCTTTTGCAGAGTTTTGCCAAATGATGACAAGAAAAAAGATGTAATGTGAATGTTTTTCTGCCTGGAAAAAGTTGAGCAAAAAACGAAATTCTTCAAGAACGAAACACGAAATATACGAGCAAGAAAACTGAATCAACAACACAAACCAATTCAACAAGCGAATTAAGTTCAAGCATTTTCGTCTCATTCTCATTTTTATACACATTATGTTTAGCATTATTATTATAAGTATTACTAATATTATTCTTCCTACCAAGACCACTATTCATATCACTTTTATTGTTTGAAGATATACGATAAATTCAATGACAAAATAATTATGAACTAGAATTTATCAATTTCACTTGTTTGTTGCTTTTTTCATCAGATGTGCTCATCACATATATACCTTCTAATATTATTATTATGATGATTACTATCGATATTATTTATCATTATTACTATTACTGCACAATTCTTGTTGTTGCTGTTATCGCATAATCAGAGCTTTGGTTATGGAGATGCCTATTTGTATGATTATTGCAAATCATATGTTTAACGTTTCTTTTGTTTTTTTCAAATACACATCAATGGAATTCAAATTCAGTAATTATATTCATAATAGACAATTCATGTTATTCGAAGCTGTTCGTACGTAACATGACCGGTTCGTAATTATTGAATTATGCACGTCTAGAAGGACGTACAAAATTTCACTATAAAATTATGTTCATTTTCTTTAGATTAGATTCAGCTACATGTCTTCACTGCAGCTTCACATTCATTCAGCATGTCCAACGTCAAATCTCAATTCAATTTTGAGGAATTATTTCGTATCCAATCCAATTACAAACCAAAAGATAGCTTTCCGTAGGCTTCTTCCATTGGCTCACGATACTCCTTCACTCCACTCCATTTGCGCTCTCCCACATACACATGAACCTTTCGAGACTGTACCACGTGTGGAGCGAAAAAATTGACACTTTGCTTCAACAGTTCACAGCTGACATTTTGCTTCAGGTTAAAGTACAATTTCGAGTCTTTTTGTTATTGAAGATAATTGTTTGGAGAGCAGTTACCTCGGGGGCTGTTGCCCGCATATTGCTAGTACAGTCTTATCAGCGAGCTTTGCGATTAACTCCTTCAGAAATGCAGTGGCTGTGTTATAATCGTTGGATGTTGTCGAATGCTGCGGCCGGCAGCATATCCACTCTACAACGGCCCAACAGGGCAAAAAAGGGAAACTTTTAGTCAAAGAGAGCGTAGCGTGGCAACATTTGATTTTGTGAGAGCAAAACTAAGCGATATGAAATGCGTTTGCTCGATATGTGCAAAGGAGTTTGTTGCGGAACGGAGGGCCTTCTCGACCACTCGTCTAGTCGAGATGCTTATGAGATAGATGTGCCCAGCAAGAAAATAAAAATAATGCGTGATGACAGTTCGAAGATCAACTTTTACTATCATAGGAACGGGATGTTCCTGTTTATCTCATTGTCAGTACCATTTGGACAAAACGCATTTCTGATCTCTGTGACAGAGCTGTTGCTGTGAACTGTAACTTGGCTTAAACTTTCAGTGATAAAATCAGACGATTTTCACAACGGGAATAAGGAGAAGTCTACGTTGTTTGTCATTCTAGAATGTTGGTCAATTTTTCTCGCTGAAGACATTGTTTATTTTTCAGGTGGTTCGGTGAAAAGTTATCGTCGAAAACGCATAGTGTCTTTCGCTGTCGTATCCTACAAACTGCTTCATTTCGGTGCTTTTACATAATATATTTCTGTTTTCAAGGATTTCATTTCCGGGTGATTTCGAGGACCGAGGAAAACTGAGTTTTTCGCCCAAAGTTTCTCGTTCCCATGTCCGACTTTTTTCGTTGCGACATTTTCGGATTCTCCGACTTTTTTGCTTTCCAACAATACATTACTTCTTAGAGCAAACTTGAAGCGCTATTATTATTATCAACACTGCTATCACCAATAGCATAAAAGAATTACCTGAGATGTCATTCCACTTTTCGATTCACCACACCCGCCCAGTTTACTCGATCGAATAAACTGCATTCACCACCACCAGTGTCAGCTAATAACTACGACGTAATGAAAGAATAAATCAATGCATTTCTGCACCATAAAGTTCGCAAGAGTATAAACGAAATAAATACGCAAATGATGAACGCCATCCACTATCAATAAACAAAAAGAAATATGCAATAAAAAGCTGAACAGCACAGCACGCATGCATACAATTAATGAAACGAATCAAAGAAATGTAATCACATATGGCATGAAATCATGGAGATGTGTATATTTATGTATTTACAATAGAACTTGATTCGAGAAATATTGCACGCTAATTCATATGAACTCTACTAGACACACGATAAGCAATCATCTAATTCAATGACAAAATATACTAGCAGTTTTCGTATGCATATCGCTAATATCTACAACACCCTCACTATTAGCAATGAAACAACAAAAAACAAAAATGAATAAAATCAATCAACCACTTAATTGCCATCAACTAATTTATCAAATCAATTGCACCGTCAAAGAAATGTAACTGGATAACACATTGAATCAATTTATCCAGTTACATTCAAATCAACGCGCCCTAAACGTTCCCGCATTACCTTATTCTACTTCATAGAATAAGTAATGCCCAAACAACAAAGACATAAATAAATAAACGATACTAAATTAAATTTGACGAATTATTTCATCAAGAAACGAATTTCCCTGACACAAAAATCACGTAAAATAAAACCGCTTGTTGATGATTCGTTTAATGGAATAGCAAGCAAATAATTAAAATTCATCAACGACCAACCCAAAAAGACATTCTGCTACAATCAGTCGCGTATCGCATTATCAACCGAACGAAAGCTATTATATTCACAAACAGAACCACTCTAAGCACAACTTATTCATTACACTGCATCAGCACTTATTACCGTCACTATCAAACAATAATAATCAAAGATAAGATGATCTGCTCTCAACTGTGTTATACAATATTTATCCATATAAAATAATGCTTAATAATATGATGAAACAAAAACAATTATTGAATAACAAAAAAGCAACTGCATTACTCCATAATATAAATATATTTACATAATACGATTTGATCGAAAACGAAACTATCAATGCACATTTCACTTTTTGCACATTTCGAATGTAAAAACAAGCCGGCCGATGTAGAGATATGTATGCATTTCAAACAACTAAATTTACGATTCGTTGAACGAATAAATAAACAATAAGCAAACACTCAGCAGATCGAATGACCAGCTAAGAAATAATCAAAAGAGATGAATGAACAGATTATATTGAGAGATAAATAAATAAACATCAATAAAAACAAGCAACAAATTAAGTTACTAATGCAACTGAATATTCTGAATGAATAAAGAATGAACAAATAAATATATAGGCGAGACAAGAAACAAAATAATAATCAAGCCGCGCGCAGTTACAGTAGAAAACAAATTTGAATAATTATTTGGGGAATGAACAGAATAACGTTGTGAAATGCACCTGATACAATTCTAGCAAAGTCTGCTTGGACTAAATTTAGACTTGCTTTTGATGTTATGTTCAAGTGTACACTTTCACGCATAAGACCAATGTAATTTAGTCGGGTATATTTCAGGGATTATAAGATGGAAAGAAAAAATTATGGATAAATTTGTGGCGGTGTTGCAATCGCTATCGCTTCCCACTCGACCGGAAAGAAACACAAAGCAGAGAGCACTGCTCCAACAGCCATGATCGCCAGTTGCCAATGTAATAACAGCACAGATCCATAATAAAAACTGGCGCATGCAGCTAATGACTACAACAATAAACTTATCACAACCTTTGTTTTATGCATTATCAATTCCTATTCTTGTCAGCATTTGGCATAGAACACTATTGTTCATCATTACAACAATTAATTCCATCACAATAACCCAACCAAATAATGACAATAAAATATGAAATGTAACAATAGAATACCTGGAAGAATTTGAACAGTGCGAATGCATTTGAACTGTTGATAGTATACAATGAACCAAGTAATGAATAAATTTGTGTATTCCAACAGCTGTCACCAAAGCCCAGAAATAGTCCGCACAATATAGCCAAATTGTAACTAAAATTCAAAATACTGATGCAATTAGTTTCCAAGAAACTGATAATTAATGAAGACTGCATTACTGATAGTAATAATAATAATAACAAAGGAGAAAACGAAACAATCACACCGACCTTGGCTCAATAAAAGCATGCGCACCCGTTTTGTGAAGCGGTGCTTCCATGGGGACATTAAGGAATATTAAGAAGAATGCCAATAGATGAACACATGTGCCGATAAGGATCACAGGATTACGGCCTTGAGTAAGGGTCCGTTTTGAACAAATTCCAAACAAAACACCACCTACAAACGATGTTCAATCAAATGTGAAGAGATCAACTTCAAGACAAGCAATGATAATAAACTGCAGTTAATTTCAAGCAGACGCCTAGCGCGCTTCAATAGCATTGGAGCCGATCTGAACTATGCTCTGACATTTTCATAATAAATACACGCTTGGAATTGGAGAAAAAGTGGAATAACGAAAGAACGACAGAACAAGTGAAGATAACTAGAATTAAAAGGATAACTTGATGAAATTTTCATACCGCTGATTTGTCCGACGCCTAACGCTAATGCATTGTATGCAACAATTAGACCGTTTGGATCGTTGAGTGCTTGAAAAGCAGCAAGACATGCCGAATAAACACCCGTGTAAAACGTCAGCTCAATGCCAGAATACATGAAAACAAACGACAGCAAGAACATTCGTCGTGAATTCAAAACTCGTAATGTGTTTACTGAAAAACAAAACTGATGAAATCACAAGTTTTACTTCACTTATATTACGACACTTCTATTGTAGCATTTACATGCATGAATACTCGTATTGTGGGCACAAGACACCAGTGTTATGAAAGATGAGAAGACAATAACACAAAAACAACATACCAAATTCGTGCTTCCATGATCTAAGATGTGGTGAAATAGAAGTGGCAGTTGGTACGGAGTGACCTCTGATTGGAATTGTTGAACGATCACTGATCAGATTTGCTTGATCATCACTAGTTGTATCACCACCATCGATGCCTTCTTCCTCTCCGATCTGTTCATTGCTGCTGTTTTCACCCAAACGATTACTCCGTGGTACGGATGGTAAAAACGCTAAAACCAGCGCACCACCGAGACAAATCGCCGAAAACGACGTATACATAAGCCTGGTTGAACTGGTTATTGTACTGAAAGCTTGTTTATGATAAGAATCATGATAAGCATACTCTTGCATGAGTAAAACAACGGATGCATGGATGGATGGATACCTCGAGAAGAACAAAGAAAACAAGAAAATTCCTCCAAAAATAAGACATGACTGAAGCATTGCCCAAAGTATACCACTATTACGTGCCATCGTATCGAATCGTGACCATTCGGTCAGATACACTCCTTGGCCAGTCCATAGAACTGTAAAATCACGTCAAACATTAATTCATCCTCAAAAACAACGAAACACGAATAAAAGATAACCGAGCTCCTAAACCAATCCTCTTTCCTCCCAAAAATCAGATTTCCTTGTCGAGAATCTATTGAAGAAATCACATGTAAAAGTGGAACAAAACTTTTAGAAACTAAATCAATTATGAACAGCTAACTTGCTGCGCCAAATCCAGCGAGTGCCGAGAGTGCGTAGAGCAATGTGGCTTGAAGATGCAAAAATCCCAGCATAAATAAGCAATATGTTAAGGCACCTAACACCATGGACCATTTACATCCAATTATATTGATCACTACGGGTGCCAGCAAGTTCGAGATTGTAAAAACGAAATATATTATGGATAAACTGAAAATAAAAAAGAAAAAATAGTTCGCACATTTTTAATTATAC
>JAPYMA010002268.1:0-12179 GCA_035041965.1 Anisakis pegreffii
CTCATTAATCCATTTTTATTGGCGGCGAATAAATAATAAATCGACATTGTACATTACTCCACGAATGAGTTTTTCTTTTTCCTACTGCCGAGCTTTTACTGCTGCCGGATTATGAGATGTTCAAAGATGATCTGATTCGTTTAATGTAGCATAATAAATGAGCAATGATTTATTTCTTGCTCCACATGCAAATGATTTATGCCAAACAATTTAATAGGTTTAATTGCTGTTTTTGGGACACAGTTTTGTCTTCCTTTCAAAACTGTTCACATTCAATCGACTCCAATCACGTACCGGACAGCACTCTTCGAAGTTGGATTTAGTCACTAGATTTTTGAAATATCGGCACTATATCAGATTATTTTAATATTTCTTCATTAACACCTCTTCTTAATGTGCTTCATTATCAGCTTGATGTGAATTGTTCACCTACTTTCTTTCTTTACGCGAAGAACATTATAATCAAGGTTGTCTAATCATCCTTCAACTACTAATTACACGTATTCTCCAACTGCATTATTCGAATATTGCGTAATTTAAATATTGGCAATTCAAAAAAAAACCTTCGCACTGCTATTGTCTATATCAAATGATATAGAGTATTTTCCAGTTCTGCAGCTGATTTGCATCAGGTAACGTATAATATTTGATAATAGTAATCGACTAACAGTCAATGGAATGACTAAAACCGTCCACTGTGGAATTTCATAACCACATGCTAAAATCTTTTATTGAGTTATGTGCCATCAATACATTTTTTTTCATTTTGTTAAGCGGCTGAAAACATGCTTATAAAATAATGCGATTGCGAGTCTATCTGCTATTAACAGACCTATTTCATGCGATCGAACTGTTAAAATTTCGCTGAAATCAATTAAGAGCCAAACCAGTAACAGTAATAATAATAGTATTAATAATTGATAATAATAATAATAATAACAATAATAATAATGACAATAATAATAAATAATAATGTTAGCAATAATAATAATAAATAATGATAAAATGATACACTGAGACTTATTCTTAATAATAGATCAAAATGAAACAATGATTTAAATGTTACCTTCATTGAACGAGAATATTGAAAAAGAGAGGTGGAAAGAAACGAACTGAGATGAAGAATCTTATTGCACACACAAATACATTCGTTCGTCTGGAATGTTACTTATTTGGATATTTAATCCGATGTGTGATTGATTTTCGTCATTTTATATAATCTTTTATATCCTCTTAGCTTTACTGCAGCCATTAATGTAATACCTTTTCTTCATTCGTTATCCACCATTCAGATGCAAACAATTGGCCGCTTTGTCTATTTTTTATCAGTTTTGCTTGCAGATCATTTATAACGATTAATTGATGGATGCTTCGATGTGATTGTGCTTTCAGTCGTTGAAATTGACACTGTTTCTAACGATTTATTCACTCTAGTGTAGTGAGGTACTGTTCATCAGCTAAATGAGCATTCAAATCGTCTCGTCTCTTTAAAAGATTCCTTCTTACAGCTAGAGTTGAGAACCGAGAGATTTTTTCATTAGTCACTGACAAGGTTAATTTTGAGCATCGATCGATTTCGATCGGTGCTCACCGAAGTTCGATTTGCCGACGCCACCGACAGATAGGTCACTTTCGGATTCGGTCGGTTATTATCGAAATTCAAATTGGGAGCTACAGAAAATCGGCTTGGCTCGGTTTCGATTAGTTGCACCGAAGTGTGTGCTTCGCTTGCCACCGACCGCTCAGGTGCGTTCAGTTTCAGCCACCAGCATTTAATGTTTGGAGGTTATCGAAAATCGGTTTTTTGGTTATGGTCGGTGGCATCGAAAATCAGCTTTGCTGCATTTCATCGATGGACATTGAAGCATCAATTCCAGCCAGAAAACGAGGATTTGCTGCTTATATGTATTATCGTTTTTAACATCGATGAATGCAGGGTAGTCATTGAACTATCAAACACTTTTTCCATTATAAAAATTCAGTATTTGGAACGCATTTTTCTCGACGCGACTTCGCATCGAACAGAAATAATATTTCATTGAAATGTTCATTAAAACACCACAGAATGATACATCAAAAACAAAAATTATCGCCTTTTGTACAACGAATAGGTCAGTAAATGAGAAAAATTAAGAAGAAAAAGGAATTATTAGGATCTTTGAAATGTAACATCGATTCAAGTGACAACAAAGTCAAAATGCGTTCAGCGGTCAGTGGCCATTAGTGGGCGAGCGATTTGTTGGAAACAGATAGGTCGATCGCATTCCGTTTCGGCCAATGGCACCGAAGTTCGTTTTTCACTTGCAACCGACCGAACAGTCGTCCTTGATCTCGGTCATGGTATCGGAAGCCAGTTTCTGGCAACCGCTGTCCGGTCAGCCTCCTTCGATTTCGGTCGGTTGCCATCGATTTTCGGTGCTTACACACCTAGCTCTAATTATCAGCAATTATCACTTGATTCATTTCTTTGCATCTTCGAGTGTGAATTTCACCAAGAGGAACGAAATTGTGCATCAAAACAAACTGAAAATAGTGTTGAACTGAGATCGATTTGCAATCGAATCGAAAGATGCGTGAATTATTTTGAAATGCTCGGCGAAATACCTCAAATTAAATTACGCATTTCACAAAAAGGGAATAATCAAGCAGAACGCTGTGAATGTTTACTAAGCACACAAAAATTAGCATCAATTTGAGTTATGCTACCATATATCATCTCAAAGTTTCTGTGAGTGGTAATACCAAACGGAAATCTCCTTGGGTTTGTTCTTCATCATGTTTAGCATCTGATGTTAATGGTCAGAATCTGTGATTGTGAGGAATTGAACGTTACCAGCATTCTACTCACTTTCAGCAAGTGCCCGATCACACTATAAATCTGCTTTCTTGTCACTTTCCAGTCTTCGTTGCATATCCCAGAAAATATTGGCATCCAGTGATGTCGCCGAGTCAAAAACGATAATACTGTATGATGATACTGCACCCATGTTTTGTTTCAGAAAACTGGTAGCAACTATCAAAAGTACTTCACTTGTACTTGATCTGCGGTTGAAATTTGGTACAATATAGTACCTTTGATGGTCGAATTAGTATATTTTAGGTATAGGTAAATGTAAAGTAAAAACGTTCAAAACTTTTTAGCACAACAACATCACTTTTTGTTAACATCAAAGTACTGACTGCTTCGAGACACCATACTAAGAACGATACAATGAATATTTCGTTGATATTACCTATACTACTGATCAAAAACTCTTCCAGTTTCTTTCAGATGGAGTCTATTTTCAGAAAGGAATAAAAGTTCAAAATTCGTTGGCGTTTATGAGTATGATTCTTAAAGCGAACTCAATTTCAGAGATATTATTAGAATCAATCAGTACGTTCATTGCAAGTTACTGTTCTTATTCGAAATGACCTCGTAATACTTTTATGCACTATCATCACCATTGTCATATTCCCAGTTTACCACCCACGAGTGTACGTAGTGCACTATAAAATTCTTCATTAAGAGTGCTATATCTCAATGAACCAATTCAAAAAAAAACGTAACGTGGCCATTCCCTTTGTTTATCGGAACTTACTCAGTTCGTTATAACAAAGAAATCCCTATCAGATCGAATCTACAAACTTACCTGTGTAACATCCATTCATTATCCAGTCACACATGGCTGTCCTTCTAAACGGCAATGTAATAGCTGTGTGTAATTTGCTTGCAATACCTTTCACAATGGACTTTTATGCGGATCAGTCAAAGTCTCAGCTTAGAATCACACATCACTCCATTGCATCATTCGTTCTAACTGTCTGTAAATGATAATGGTAATAATTTCCAAGGGACCATGATTGAATTTCAAGTTTGTAGGGTTTTCAATTCAGATTTTTTGACATAAAAATGTTCGAAGTGTCTCTGCGGGAGATCTGTGATAAGAATTGATCACACTGCATCAAATTGAAGCATTCGAGATTCATGCAAGAAATCTGTAAAATTGAATTCGCATTCAACCTACTGGCTATAATTTGTCCGCATTCGACTGATCGCAACAGTATCTTTTGGCTGAGTCTTAAATGATAAGCCACCCCGCTGAGTGGGCGAGTTAGCAAACTGAGGAATGTTCACCATTAATGAGAAACCACAACTGCTATACGTTTGCGTTTGGAAAAAGCAGTTGTCGATTTTTCAGATGATTATTTTTGCTTTCTTTGACAATAATAATTACACTAACAATAGTAATAATAATAATATTCACTGCTATTATCAATGGTGTTTTGCTGTTACGATTCAGTACTATGATTGTGATAAAATTAGTTCAAAAATTATTATCACTATTCGCGTATCTCATTTATTTTATTTTATGATAACCACCACTCTGATCATATATTGATTTCTCCGATTCAGTCATTGAGCAGCTTTTAACTTACTATATTGTTTCTGTGGCAGTCATTAAATTTCCTCTCAGCCAACTTCGTTTATTCGGCATTCGATATTCAATGCATTGGCTCAGTATTACTTACAGTTCAGTTTACAATATTTACCGTACTTATAATCGGCTTCAGATCACTTCTGTAAGTTATCAGTTCACTTTGATATGCTTATAGAAGGCGTAATCTGATTGGTGCATTGATAGCGATTGATTGATTCTTTTACTTCTGTTTGTTCGTTTTGACTGGAGATAAAGCATAGGATAAATATGCTGAAGTCATACCTTGATCACTGTTATCTTCTGATCTGATCGGGTTTTGACGCAACAATCGTTCGCGTCGATCATACTCTGCTATCTCATCGTTTCTTTATTCTGATCCGAATAAAAACAACAGACCCACAATCTTGCGGGTCTGTCCATCTTCGTTCGGATGCAGTGCAAATTACTTTCGCTCTTGCGTTCTGCATTCGACAATCTGCATGACAAGTCAGTCTAAGTTGATTCATTACACAGCTAAGCATCATCAACTCACGATCCCCTAATAATGCATTCAATCAGTGCCCAATCAACTCGTCCACCATACACTATAAACATTTCTATCAACATTTCAATGCTGCCTAATGACTCATCTTCCAATAATTCAGCGCACCCAATTATAGTCAACCAACTAAAGTCCTCTAATAATCGTCTCTTTCATGAACTCGTCTTCTGATCTCTGGTACCAACGGTCATTATCGTTGATCACACTGAGGTGTTCGATCGAAAAATAACCGATACTGGACTGATTTCAACGAGAACCGCATCTCTAGTTCCATGTATACAACAATCCTGATTGCTGTCCCAAATATACCACAATGCAATCCAGTGACTTTAATCGCTATCTATTCATTAAAGTTGAGAGTCGTTTCACAGTTGCTAGGCAGCTCTCGCTTATTCATCCCAGAATAAACACAAATTTTCTTGTTTCAGCCTCATTAAACAGTGTAATTATCAATACAACAGCTGTCAGATTTGATAAATTCAATAAACATATAACAGCTGGTTCACTATTGCACGATTTTCTTGTTATTATAATAATGTCGCAGACCTATGATAGGAAACACAAATGCAATTTGTGTTTCCTATCATAGGTTAATTGTTAATTGTTCTCATTCAAAATTATGTCAAAAGAAATATTGACAGTTGATATTAGTTTTAAAGGAATAAATGATTCATTAATCTTCAAAGCTTCACAGTCGTGATATAAATCAAATTAAGTATCACTTCTACTCTTATCATTTCAACTATCAACTATTATCGCATATAGAAATCAGCTAACATATTGAATTATGAATTGATTTTGAAAAGTTCAATATAAGAGCATATAAAAAACTGCTTTAGACCGCAGCGGTCTAAAGCAGTTTTTTATATGCTCTTATATTGAACTTTTCAAAATCAATTCATAATTCAATATGTTAGCTGATTTCTATATGCGATAATAGTTGATAGTTGAAATGATAAGAGTAGAAGTGATACTTAATTTGATTTATATCACGACTGTGAAGCTTTGAAGATTAATGAATCATTTATTCCTTTAAAACTAATATCAACTGTCAATATTTCTTTTGACATAATTTTGAATGAGAACAATTAACAATTAACCTATGATAGGAAACACAAATTGCATTTGTGTTTCCTATCATAGGTCTGCGACATTATTATAATAACAAGAAAATCGTGCAATAGTGAACCAGCTGTTATATGTTTATTGAATTTATCAAATCTGACAGCTGTTGTATTGATAATTACACTGTTTAATGAGGCTGAAACAAGAAAATTTGTGTTTATTCTGGGATGAATAAGCGAGAGCTGCCTAGCAACTGTGAAACGACTCTCAACTTTAATGAATAGATAGCGATTAAAGTCACTGGATTGCATTGTGGTATATTTGGGACAGCAATCAGGATTGTTGTATACATGGAACTAGAGATGCGGTTCTCGTTGAAATCAGTCCAGTATCGGTTATTTTTCGATCGAACACCTCAGTGTGATCAACGATAATGACCGTTGGTACCAGAGATCAGAAGACGAGTTCATGAAAGAGACGATTATTAGAGGACTTTAGTTGGTTGACTATAATTGGGTGCGCTGAATTATTGGAAGATGAGTCATTAGGCAGCATTGAAATGTTGATAGAAATGTTTATAGTGTATGGTGGACGAGTTGATTGGGCACTGATTGAATGCATTATTAGGGGATCGTGAGTTGATGATGCTTAGCTGTGTAATGAATCAACTTAGACTGACTTGTCATGCAGATTGTCGAATGCAGAACGCAAGAGCGAAAGTAATTTGCACTGCATCCGAACGAAGATGGACAGACCCGCAAGATTGTGGGTCTGTTGTTTTTATTCGGATCAGAATAAAGAAACGATGAGATAGCAGAGTATGATCGACGCGAACGATTGTTGCGTCAAAACCCGATCAGATCAGAAGATAACAGTGATCAAGGTATGACTTCAGCATATTTATCCTATGCTTTATCTCCAGTCAAAACGAACAAACAGAAGTAAAAGAATCAATCAATCGCTATCAATGCACCAATCAGATTACGCCTTCTATAAGCATATCAAAGTGAACTGATAACTTACAGAAGTGATCTGAAGCCGATTATAAGTACGGTAAATATTGTAAACTGAACTGTAAGTAATACTGAGCCAATGCATTGAATATCGAATGCCGAATAAACGAAGTTGGCTGAGAGGAAATTTAATGACTGCCACAGAAACAATATAGTAAGTTAAAAGCTGCTCAATGACTGAATCGGAGAAATCAATATATGATCAGAGTGGTGGTTATCATAAAATAAAATAAATGAGATACGCGAATAGTGATAATAATTTTTGAACTAATTTTATCACAATCATAGTACTGAATCGTAACAGCAAAACACCATTGATAATAGCAGTGAATATTATTATTATTACTATTGTTAGTGTAATTATTATTGTCAAAGAAAGCAAAAATAATCATCTGAAAAATCGACAACTGCTTTTTCCAAACGCAAACGTATAGCAGTTGTGGTTTCTCATTAATGGTGAACATTCCTCAGTTTGCTAACTCGCCCACTCAGCGGGGTGGCTTATCATTTAAGACTCAGCCAAAAGATACTGTTGCGATCAGTCGAATGCGGACAAATTATAGCCAGTAGGTTGAATGCGAATTCAATTTTACAGATTTCTTGCATGAATCTCGAATGCTTCAATTTGATGCAGTGTGATCAATTCTTATCACAGATCTCCCGCAGAGACACTTCGAACATTTTTATGTCAAAAAATCTGAATTGAAAACCCTACAAACTTGAAATTCAATCATGGTCCCTTGGAAATTATTACCATTATCATTTACAGACAGTTAGAACGAATGATGCAATGGAGTGATGTGTGATTCTAAGCTGAGACTTTGACTGATCCGCATAAAAGTCCATTGTGAAAGGTATTGCAAGCAAATTACACACAGCTATTACATTGCCGTTTAGAAGGACAGCCATGTGTGACTGGATAATGAATGGATGTTACACAGGTAAGTTTGTAGATTCGATCTGATAGGGATTTCTTTGTTATAACGAACTGAGTAAGTTCCGATAAACAAAGGGAATGGCCACGTTACGTTTTTTTTTGAATTGGTTCATTGAGATATAGCACTCTTAATGAAGAATTTTATAGTGCACTACGTACACTCGTGGGTGGTAAACTGGGAATATGACAATGGTGATGATAGTGCATAAAAGTATTACGAGGTCATTTCGAATAAGAACAGTAACTTGCAATGAACGTACTGATTGATTCTAATAATATCTCTGAAATTGAGTTCGCTTTAAGAATCATACTCATAAACGCCAACGAATTTTGAACTTTTATTCCTTTCCGAAAATAGACTCCATCTGAAAGAAACTGGAAGAGTTTTTGATCAGTAGTATAGGTAATATCAACGAAATATTCATTGTATCGTTCTTAGTCATCATTGTATCATTATATTGTACCATCACTAGGGGAAGGAATGTTGCTGGGAGTAATGGGAACCTTGGTGGAACGTTTGACGGCACTGATCTATTACGACGCGTTATAGCAGCTTGCCGATCTTAGCTATTTCTTGTCAGAACAGAAATGTATTTGATGTGAGGGTTTCTGCTGAGGTTTCTGCTGAACATCGTACAATTTTCCATTTTTTCAAGAAATTATGGTGTCTCGAAGCAGTCAGTACTTTGATGTTAACAAAAAGTGATGTTGTTGTGCTAAAAAGTTTTGAACGTTTTTACTTTACATTTACCTATACCTAAAATATACTAATTCGACCATCAAAGGTACTATATTGTACCAAATTTCAACCGCAGATCAAGTACAAGTGAAGTACTTTTGATAGTTGCTACCAGTTTTCTGAAACAAAACATGGGTGCAGTATCATCATACAGTATTATCGTTTTTGACTCGGCGACATCACTGGATGCCAATATTTTCTGGGATATGCAACGAAGACTGGAAAGTGACAAGAAAGCAGATTTATAGTGTGATCGGGCACTTGCCGAAAGTGAGTAGAATGCTGGTAACGTTCAATTCCTCACAATCACAGATTCTGACCATTAACATCAGATGCTAAACATGATGAAGAGCAAACCCAAGGAGATTTCCGTTTGGTATTACCACTCACAGAAACTTTGAGATGATATATGGTAGCATAACTCAAATTGATGCTAATTTTTGTGTGCTTAGTAAACATTCACAGCGTTCTGCTTGATTATTCCCTTTTTGTGAAATGCGTAATTTAATTTGAGGTATTTCGCCGAGCATTTCAAAATAATTCGTGCATTTTTGGATTCGATTGCAAATCGATCTCAGTTCAACACTATTTTCAGTTTGTTTTGATGCACAATTTCGTTCCTCTTGGTGAAATTCACACTCGAAGATGCAAAGAAATGAATCAAGTGATAATTGCTGATAATTAGAGCTAGGTGTGTAAGCACCGAAAATCGATGGCAACCGACCGAAATCGAAGGAGGCTGACCGGACAGCGGTTGCCAGAAACTGGCTTCCGATACCATGACCGAGATCAAGGACGACTGTTCGGTCGGTTGCAAGTGAAAAACGAACTTCGGTGCCATTGGCCGAAACGGAATGCGATCGACCTATCTGTTTCCAACAAATCGCTCGCCCACTAATGGCCACTGACCGCTGAACGCATTTTGACTTTGTTGTCACTTGAATCGATGTTACATTTCAAAGATCCTAATAATTCCTTTTTCTTCTTAATTTTTCTCATTTACTGACCTATTCGTTGTACAAAAGGCGATAATTTTTGTTTTTGATGTATCATTCTGTGGTGTTTTAATGAACATTTCAATGAAATATTATTTCTGTTCGATGCGAAGTCGCGTCGAGAAAAATGCGTTCCAAATACTGAATTTTTATAATGGAAAAAGTGTTTGATAGTTCAATGACTACCCTGCATTCATCGATGTTAAAAACGATAATACATATAAGCAGCAAATCCTCGTTTTCTGGCTGGAATTGATGCTTCAATGTCCATCGATGAAATGCAGCAAAGCTGATTTTCGATGCCACCGACCATAACCAAAAAACCGATTTTCGATAACCTCCAAACATTAAATGCTGGTGGCTGAAACTGAACGCACCTGAGCGGTCGGTGGCAAGCGAAGCACACACTTCGGTGCAACTAATCGAAACCGAGCCAAGCCGATTTTCTGTAGCTCCCAATTTGAATTTCGATAATAACCGACCGAATCCGAAAGTGACCGATCTGTCGGTGGCGTCGGCAAATCGAACTTCGGTGAGCACCAATCGAAATCGATCGATGCTCAGAATTAACCTTGTCAGTGACTAATGAAAAAATCTCTCGGTTCTCAACTCTAGCTGTAAGAAGGAATCTTTTAAAGAGACGAGACGATTTGAATGCTCATTTAGCTGATGAACAGTACCTCACTACACTAGAGTGAATAAATCGTTAGAAACAGTGTCAATTTCAACGACTGAAAGCACAATCACATCGAAGCATCCATCAATTAATCGTTATAAATGATCTGCAAGCAAAACTGATAAAAAATAGACAAAGCGGCCAATTGTTTGCATCTGAATGGTGGATAACGAATGAAGAAAAGGTATTACATTAATGGCTGCAGTAAAGCTAAGAGGATATAAAAGATTATATAAAATGACAAAAATCAATCACACATCGGATTAAATATCCAAATAAGTAACATTCCAGACGAACGAATGTATTTGTGTGTGCAATAAGATTCTTCATCTCAGTTCGTTTCTTTCCACCTCTCTTTTTCAATATTCTCGTTCAATGAAGGTAACATTTAAATCATTGTTTCATTTTGATCTATTATTAAGAATAAGTCTCAGTGTATCATTTTATCATTATTTATTATTATTATTATTGCTAACATTATTATTTATTATTATTGTCATTATTATTATTGTTATTATTATTATTATTATCAATTATTAATACTATTATTATTACTGTTACTGGTTTGGCTCTTAATTGATTTCAGCGAAATTTTAACAGTTCGATCGCATGAAATAGGTCTGTTAATAGCAGATAGACTCGCAATCGCATTATTTTATAAGCATGTTTTCAGCCGCTTAACAAAATGAAAAAAAATGTATTGATGGCACATAACTCAATAAAAGGTTTTAGCATGTGGTTATGAAATTCCACAGTGGACGGTTTTAGTCATTCCATTGACTGTTAGTCGATTACTATTATCAAATATTATACGTTACCTGATGCAAATCAGCTGCAGAACTGGAAAATACTCTATATCATTTGATATAGACAATAGCAGTGCGAAGGTTTTTTTTTTTGAATTGCCAATATTTAAATTACGCAATATTCGAATAATGCAGTTGGAGAATACGTGTAATTAGTAGTTGAAGGATGATTAGACAACCTTGATTATAATGTTCTTCGCGTAAAGAAAGAAAGTAGGTGAACAATTCACATCAAGCTGATAATGAAGCACATTAAGAAGAGGTGTTAATGAAGAAATATTAAAATAATCTGATATAGTGCCGATATTTCAAAAATCTAGTGACTAAATCCAACTTCGAAGAGTGCTGTCCGGTACGTGATTGGAGTCGATTGAATGTGAACAGTTTTGAAAGGAAGACAAAACTGTGTCCCAAAAACAGCAATTAAACCTATTAAATTGTTTGGCATAAATCATTTGCATGTGGAGCAAGAAATAAATCATTGCTCATTTATTATGCTACATTAAACGAATCAGATCATCTTTGAACATCTCATAATCCGGCAGCAGTAAAAGCTCGGCAGTAGGAAAAAGAAAAACTCATTCGTGGAGTAATGTACAATGTCGATTTATTATTTATTCGCCGCCAATAAAAATGGATTAATGAGAGACTGTAGCTGTTTTATCTATGGATATCTTGAAGCGTACTCATCCTTTCAAACAAACGTTCACCGATTATCGTACGTTTTCACATCAACTTCAGTGCTAATCGACTGAAAATGACAATACTAGACTAGTTTGCTAGCAGTTTTGCTTCACTTCTTATTCAGTGACAACTTTCCACGAATTTCTGCCTAAAAATATGTCAGCAAGACGAATCACTTCAAGATCACTTATGAAGTAATTTCGATCAGTGTGAATTAACTGAGGAATGAATGGCGAAACCAAATTTTGAATGACTGCCTCTTGGTGATCGTGTGTGATTGAAATACGTAGTTCTTTAATGCA
>JAPYMA010002272.1:0-20761 GCA_035041965.1 Anisakis pegreffii
ACGAAGTGAGCAGAATCACTGTATTACATGCATATCAATTAATATATAATTACAATTACAATTACAATAATAATAGTACATAATACATAATAATGAATGCATATCAATTAATATATAATTACAATAATAATAAATAAAAATTGCAGTCGACAGCGATGTTTGTGTATACGCAATCGACGGTAGTGAATGGGTGTTTATTGGTGATACTCGGGGTGTTTGGAGTAGTAGTGCGGTGGTTGAATTTGGTTAGGTTGAGGTGGGTTTATGGGATGTGGGGTGCGGTTTGTATGGGTATTGTGCTGGTGTGTGTTTGTGTGGTGGGTGTGCTTTGGGTGCGGGTGGGTGCTTTTTGGTTATTATTTATTGTTGTTGTTTATTATTTATTGTTGTTGATGTGTCGTTCGTTATCTAGTGCTGTTTATGTATTGTCTTAGTGTATTTATGCTTTGCATTGTCTACATTTGAAAGGTTTTTGAACGATTGAGAATTTATTTCAGGTTATTGAGGGTATTTTTTGGGTAATTTAGGTGGATTTGTCGGTTATTTTATTTATTAGTTGATTATTAATATTTTGTTGTGTTTATTGTTATTGTTATTGATTGTGTTGAATATTATAGACGAGTAATGAAATAAGCGAGTCGTTGGACTATCTGGTGCAGAAGTATTATCAAGGTGCTGGTAATATGGCCGAGTTGGTGGACTTGATTCAGCATCAATTCAAGTGTTGTGGTATTATTTGCTTTGAATTTGCTCGTTTAAATCGCTGTAATGGTCAGTTTATTTGACGAGTGATAATGCTGCGCAGTGATGAGTGCCTTGAGAGCTAAACGCTCGCACCTATTACCAAATATTCAGTTTACTTTATAACTTGATATTCAGCAGTACTATTAAATGTTATGTGTAATAATAATTATTAATGATATCAAATAATATATATTCAGGGAACGCGGGCTGCAGTGACTATCGCGCATTCTACATGGACATTCCTCGGTCGTGTGACCTTAGATGTGAGGGGTGCTCGTATCGAATTATGGTTGCGTTGAGAGTATTAATGACAGTCTCGTTGGTTATCGCTGTTTTCGTTGTTTTTATTGGGGTGAGTGCGGTTTTGGTATCGTTATTGAGTGTTTATTTATTATTATTATTTATTGTTATTTATTATTGTGTTTATTATCTTCATTAGCATTCGCGGATGCTTATTGGAATGAGTGAGTGTTTGTGGCTGTTTGGAAAAGTTTTGCGGCCAGTTCGTCAAGGGTGTGGGCGGAGTTTATTGGTACTCCTCCGGGATGACATCAAACTCCACCCACAAGATTTTGACGGATTAACGGTAGAACAGATTATGCTGATGGTTGAATAAGGGATGTAATCCTTTTATAATTTATTGTTGTTACTATTATTATATACTGTACTGTATATATAAATTGTTATTGTATAATATTACTGTTTAATATTAAAATATGTATATTAATTATGATAGATAATTGCGGAGATAGTATTAATGATGTCGTGGAGGGAAGAAGACGAGCAGTGGAGAGAGTACGTGCACAGAAATCGGTTGCTGAGGCTGCACCGTGAAGAGTCGTTTGGTACTTCGACGCTGTTCAGTTCGGATAGAAATACTCATTATTAAGTGTTTTTGTTGTTTGTAATTAAGTGCTGGTGTAAATATTATTTGTTATTTATTCATTATTATTATTATTATTGTTTATCAGTGTTCTAATAAAAGCAATACTGTGTGTAATTGTTATTATCACTATTATTATACAAAAAGCATTCTTATTGTTGCGTGATATCGTTCGCATTATTGGCAAAGGGAGAGTTTTAATGAGATTGTTATTATTTATTATATATATATGTATGTATTAGTGTATAATAAATAATGATAAGTACGAGATAATAATACTAAATGATAGCGGGTACTTATGCTGTTTAGTCCCTCCACCCGTACGCAAGATCACGCGCGTGTGCGCGTAGCCACGCCCACGGGTGCTAGGGCATGGCCGAAGCCAGCGTAACAGAATGGGTGTGGCCTAAAGCGCGTATGACAACGTACGGCGGTGTAGTTGAAAGCGCAAATGGTAATGCGCGCTTGTCTGCGTGCGGGTGGAGGAACTAAACAGCATAAGTGCCCAATAATGAACAAATCGGATGAAATGTGTGGTTACTTTTAACGCAACGTATGGAAGGAACTGTAAGCTTGATGCCTTTTTCAGGTGGGTTCGATAGGCACCACGGCCACAGCATTACTGGTGAGCAGAGAATGTTGAAAGATTATCACAAAATTATCGAAATGCTCAAGAAAGGTACCAAATAAATGCTGAATTTGAACTTGGAATAATCCACCGAGGTGGCTGCTGGCTGGTGAAGAGGAGTAATGAAAGACACTTCATTTGAGGCTTCTTTAAAGCAAGCAGTTGGCTACGCGAAGGAGCTGCTGTGGACAAGTGTTTGGTAACTGCTAGAGGTGAGTTTGAGTTCGGCAAGCGTTTGGGTGGCGGTACTTTTGGATCGTTTTATGCGGGAATATGGAAAACAAACGAAAAATCGGTTGGCTTGAAGAAAATTTTCCAAAAAGAGTTACTTCAGAAAGAGGTTTGTTTCATTGTTCAGCGAGTATTACTGCTTGTTTAGCGCTCATAAATTGAATCGCAACATAAATTGTGTCCGCATTACTTTTAGTTTATATTCAGTGAATGTTGCGTGAATTGGTGATGTTTTGCAGTTATCGAAATGAATATATATCATCATATCGAGTTATTTCAGGCAAACGTTTTATCGAAAATTGATCACCCGAATATAATTCGCTTTTATGGCGTTTCAAAAATCGAATCTGATTTCTTCATTGTTACTGGTTAGCTATGAATTTCGAATTCGAATTGTGAACTACCTACCGCCTGCCTGTTCGCTCTCAGTTTTTGACACACAGCAAACGGATATGAATTGAGTACTCTTTGAAATCGGAATATTTGTGCAAAAAATTAGATTTCTTATATTACTGAAGCTAATTCCTGGTATTGCTGATGTGAGGTTGGATTCATTCGAGTAAAAACTTCAATGTTGACGCATGAAAACTTAAAATTATCAAATACGTTCTCAGCAGCCATTGTTGGACAGAGTGGTGCTTACCCATAGGAATTGTTCGTGCATTCGATGATTTCATTATGTTTTCTGCTTTGCCATGGCTCGTAGTCTAATATCGTGGCGATGTGCTGAAGTGATTTGTAATATTTGACGACTGTAAACTCATCAAATTTCGGTAAAGCACTCGGAAGAAATGAGCTTGTAGAGTACGCCAAAGGTGGCTCGTTGTACGATTATCTGCATAATCCGAGCAACGGTGATATCGATTACAATCAAATGATCATTTGGGCTTTGCAGGTTATTTTCTCTCGCATCATTCGAATATGACTGCATTCATGACTGCATCCTTCTTTTTTGATTTTCTGATACATTCATTTAATTATCAATTCTCTCAGAGCTGAATCGTAATTGTTCGCGGAAATTGGAGAGTATGATAGAGTGTGTATGCGTAATGAAAAGTTGCTGAATTTACTGAAGTGGAAAAATTATTTGTATGCGTTTGGAGTGTTTTTTGTTGAACGTGATGGTATGTGAATTTTGCGATGTGTTTTAGAAAGTGCAATAATCAAGGAAAGAAGCGTTCGGTTTGCAGTTCACATTCGACACTAATAAAGTTTTGTTCAGATAGCGTCGGCAGTGGCCTATTTGCATAACGATGCACCCGAAAGAATGGTGCATTGTGACTTGAAAGCATCGAATATTGTTTTGACTAGAGAGGGCGTGTGCAAATTGTGCGACTTCGGTTGTTCAGAGAGGTTGACTGATTCGCGTATAGCATCTTGCGATGGTACACCTCAGTGGATGAGGTGAGTGCTATCGGTCGGTCATATACACTCGGCTTGTGGTGATTACATCCAGCTGAATATCTAGTCTCTAGTTAAAAATCAGGTACTTATGCTGTTTAGTTCCTCCACCCGTACGCAAGATCACGCGCGCGTGCGCGTAGCCACGCCCACTAAATGCTAGGGCATGGCCGAAATCAGCGTAACAGAATGGGCGTGGCCTAAAGCGCGTATGACAACGTGCGGCGGTGTTGTTGAAAGCGCAAATGGTAATGCGCGCTTGTCTGCGTGCGGGTGGAGGCACTAAACCGCATAAGTGCCAAAAATGATTGTGTGTACGATTTGTTGATATTTTCCATTTGTTGCTATTTTCACAGTGGATTTGCAGTCCGGAAGCGATCGACCAGTATGTAGATGCGTCCGGAAAAGAGGCAATCACCACAGCGACAGACGTGTGGAGTTATGGGGTTGTTTTGTGGGAGATGATCTCGCGACAGGTATTATTCACAGCAAGGAGTTGAAGTGAGCATGTTCGCATTTCACTGTGAGGTGTGCTCATTGCAGGAACCGCACGAGTCTCTTCCTCCGCCTTTCATAGCTGATCTGATGCAGCAGGAGGGTTCACCGCTGCTCATACCTAAACGATGTCCGGCAGCTTTCGTAAGGTACGATTTTAGTGGTGATTGCGATTTTTGAGTTTGTTTTCATGACGTCATGTGGCTAATATGGTTGTGAAACGGTGTTATGATGAGTGTGTTATCTTTCATGTTGTTTTGGAGAAATGAATTGTCGCTCGGAATGAATAAATTTCAGTTTGATGGAAAATTGCTGGAAAAGAAAGCCACGAGAACGATACGATATGCGTCGAGTAATCGCCGAGCTGAAGAGCATGCAAAGGGATGCGCAATTCAACAAATAAACGTATGAAATTGCACTCCTCTTGAAGTGCCCAGTTTCAACCTCAAAAGTCAGTTCTTCACTCGAGCCTTCTACACATCTCTATGAGCAACATGCTAGGTGAATTCCAAGCCCAACGAGATTTCGTCTAATGCCTACTTCACTGAATGCGCATTTTTTTGTTGTCCAAAATGAACAATTTTATTCTCTTTTATTCCATTATTACAATTCCAAACCGGATGATTCAGTGTGTGCCTCATACTTTTGGTACATTTTTTCTCAGGAAATGTGCAACTACCAATCTGGATAATCTTAGATTATCCATCGTTATTTGAAAAAAACTCTCTTTTAGCTACAAATTTTTTTCACTTCGATTTCGGCATTTTTAGCAGCGCATCTAAATAGTTAGAGGTGGAGTTGGATAGAAAGATGAATACTATTAAATGAACAATGGAAAAGAGCAGCGAAAGGATCAAGGATCGCATTGAATCTAATTCAAAGGATGCCGAGTACACCGATGCAGCGTCATAATTTATTTCAGCGGCACTATGCTTGCAATTGATCATTTTGACTGTGTTCACATGCACATGCACACTACATCCGTTATTATTGTCACTTTTATTGCGGTGAATATTATTATTATTATTATTAAGTGATTATTATTTTACAAATGTTCACATCGCAAATCAATATTATAAATTGAACAATACCACAGTATCAACATTTTCAATGTGATTAATGAATAGTACTTGTATTATGATTATTATTATCACGTAATTATTTATTTAATATTTATAATACCTGCTGCAGTATTCGTGTTCCAAGGCAATAATTATTTTCCTGTACTATTATTATTATTATTTACTGTTATTATCGTCATTATTATTATTAGTTTAGGTTTTAATCATCTTTTGAGTATCATTATTATTATTATTATTAATATTATTGTTATGAATATATTTACGGTAGTTGTTATTCATATTATTATAGTTGATGCAAGATGAGCATAGAATGAGGTATTGTGCGATAAAATACGTGAAGAGGATGAATTTCTCATTGTGTGGGATATTTATTATTGTTGTGTATTGGATTAATATCATTAGGTCGGACGAGTAGAATAGCGCGAATCCAATGAAACGCAGCAGGTCGTTCTGAAATTTATTGTTATTTATTATTATTATTATTGTTGTTATTATTGTTGTTATTATTATTATTATTATTATTATTACTGTTACTATTATTGTTATTATAATTATTGTTGTTATTATTATTTCTTTATGACTCTTATTTATTAATAATATAGAAACAGTAAATACATATTAATAATGTAATAATGATAATAATAATATATATAGTAATAATATAGAGTTCCACTGCAACGGAGCATAAATGCTGTGGTTAGCGGGCGTGTGTGCGCAAGCGGACGTGCACAGTGGTGGGCGGAGCTTATGTTATTGGCCACGCCCGTCGTCGCGCAGGGCCGTGCGCACGCACGCACGCCTCCCCACTGGACACTACTTTTACTGCAGACGAATGTAACGGCAATAATACCATACCGATTAATAATAATAATAATAATAATAATAATAATAATAAATGTAAACTCACAAAGCGCTGCGGTTGGTGTTGATGTGGAGCGTAGAAGTAGAGGGAGGCGGAGATGAGGAGACACGACGATAGTAATAATGCATAAATTATAATGATTATCGAGTCGTAGACATTGTCTATTGTTGTCAATTTTATATTTATTATCGTTGATATTATTATTATTGTTGCAATTGAGCACTTCAATAAGACTATGTGATGCTCTCGACGGAGGCGATGCGCGAACGTGAGCTGCAGGTTTTGTATTATTTATTATTGTTGTTATTATTGTTATTGTTATTATTATTATTATTGTTATTATATTTAATTGGGCATGGATATAATAAACTACTGTAATAAAAACGGTGTAGAATTAGAATAATAAGTAAATAGTAAAAAATGAACCAAGTAAAAAATATGCCCAATCGCAAATGCTGTGGCAGCGGTGACCAGTGCATCGTTATTTATTGAATTATTGTTATTATTACTATTATTATTGTCAATATTATTATTTACAATTATATCACTATATTTATTATTATTATAATCATTATTATAGTCAAAACAGATGAAGAAATCGCCCAACGACCCGAAAAACAGTCCCAGCGATATGAATCGCCTTCTGCGACCCCTCAAGCCCGCGTCAGTCAAATGACTCAATATACTCAATATTAGCACTGGTAACGTCTTCCTGGAATATTTATTATTATTATTATTAAATATATTTATTATTGTATACATGAAGGTTTATCATTGTTATATTAAAGCAGTGCTCTATGTAATTATTATTGTTATATAAAAAGTGTTGCATCATATCGTTCACATTATTAGGAGGAGAATTTCGCTGGTGTTCTTATTATTTATTATATACATTTAGCATTATTAATATACAATAAATAATAATAAATAGCAATAATAAATAATAATAATAATAATAACCAAATCGGATAAAACGTGTCGTATTTCTGAATGAAACCATCGGATTGCTGATAGAATATCGCGATTAACGCAACGTACGGGACTGCCAGTAAGGTGGATGCCATTTATTGTTATTAATATTTATTATACATTAATTTTATTGGTTATTATTAGTAGTAGTTACTTGTTATTATAATAATATTGCGAGAAGAAGTGATAACGATGTAAGGAATAGAATGCAAACGCCCTTGAGTTAGGTGTTTATAAAGGGAAGGACCGCGTGTCTTAACAGATCAAACATTAATAACTGTTATTATTATGATGATGATTAATATTGTTATCGTTATGTACATCATTATTATCATATATTATTATTTCTATTATTATTATATATTATTATGAACATTGTTATGCATAAACATTAATATCTAATAACAATAGTAATAATAATGAGATATTAATAATAATTGTTATTACTATCATTGGTATCATCAAAACAAAATATACTCACATCGGGACACGTGATGAGTGCAGTCTTCATGTACACGTGCTTTTGAGTTGATGTGTGATGATTATTTGCATATGAATCATATTAATAATAAATACTAATGAATATCAATAAATATCAATTCGTTAAAATTCTGACATTGCACTCACGATTGGTGTCAGTTATCATTCGGTGAAGACAGGTGTCGTCTGTCTGTACTTTATATATTAATGTACTATTTATTATCACATAATAATGTAATTACTAACAAGTCAAATAAGTGATCACCTTTCACTATTTGCTATACTACAACTTCAGACTACGCTCGCTCCACTTTTCACAGCGCTGTCGGAAATTATTTGATAGTCTGCGTGAAAGTGATAAATTACTCTCTATAAAATAGATTAGCAACGAGGGTTATGGATGTGGGCGCACATTCAGAGCCGTGAACGGGGGCTGAATTACTCTTCATGTTATTCAGTTACTCTCTGAATTACTTTTATTAATTATCTTCTTAATAGTTTATTACGTTAACCCATCGTTGCAATGTTGAACGGTGCATACGGTGCGATGTACCTTTTTTCCTTATGGTTTACTTAATCTATCAACTCAAAATGATATGCAAAATATTTAAATCCGCAAAAGATATTTGCAAAAGCAAGCTGCACGAATCGTCGTGTGACATCAGCCAGTAAGCTTGCTCAGCGCATCCAAACGATGTCTGTGATTAATCCTTGGCTTTATATTATACGTATAGGGATTTAGATAAGAATGCAAGGAACATTTTAATGTATTGTTGCATTACCATCTTACTGCTCTGTGCTTGCTTGTATGGCACTACTCGGTGTTGTTGTGAAATAACTGCGTCGAAGTAACCGTGGCATCCCACCTTTTGAACTGTATCGCATTTCGGTCGTAATAACTGTCCAGTGTACACCAGTGGTCCCCAATAACCCCCCGGATGGTATGGCAGGCCGTCATTACCTCCAAATTACTCAAAAACGGGTAATTTCCCTTTATGGGCACCACTGGTATAAGCAACTGCAAGCTATTACGATATTCATTAAGTGATACTGCACTATGGCAGTGAATCGAATGCCCTTCCCTGTGCATCCCTTCATCGAGCACCAGTTCGCCTTCCATTACATAGCAGCAGTTCGCAGCAATTGTAACGTCATAATTCATTGCCGTCAGCTCAACTCTAACAGCAGCACTCTATCGCAGTGAGTGTTCGTTCTGTTTGAATTCGCATTTAACGTTTGCAATGAATCGATGTTCAGATTGATGAAAATTCTCTGCAGTGTTCGCCTCATTTTATTCGGTACTCGTGCTGTTTAGTCCCTCCACCCGTACGTAAGATCACGCGCGCGTGCGCGTAGCCACGCCCACTGGGTGCTAGGGCATGGCCGAAGTCAGCGTAACAGAATGGGTATGGCCTAAAGCGCGTATGACAGCGTGCAGCGGTGTGGTTGAAAGCGCAAATGGTAATGCGCGCTTGTCTGCGTGCGGGTGGAGGCACTAAACAGCATAAGTGCCAAAAATAAATCTATTCAATATCACTTCGACAGATAATTCGCTTATCGAACGAATATCACCGATGCGAAATCAGAGTCTGATTATTCAACAACTGCCAACAATACTAGACTTCATATTTGTACTTTATGATGATTTTATGAATAATCGAGCGATCTGATTGTGAGGCTACGCTTAGATGAGGCTCATTTCACACATAGGCTGAGGCCATGCGCAGTGGGCGTGGCATCGGTTATGATACGCGAGCGTGCGACCTCGAAAGTAAAAAAGTTGGCCAATGCGCAACAGTCATCAACGACAACGACCTCGTTACCTTCTCAACTCGTTCATTCCCACTAATGTAATGAAGCAAGCACGGCCGTCTAATGCACTCCTCAATAGTACGTATAATACTTCATTACCGTGACGCTTACTTGTTTAATGCCGAACCAGAAACACATTTGAGTGAGTGCTTATTATTCATGGAAATTATTTATTGATATTAATTATTATGACGTCATTCTTTTATTTATTGTCACTTTTATTATGATTGTTATTATTATTGTTATTGTTGTCATTGTTATTGCATTAATTAATATAATCATTTCATCACTACGAACACGCACTGTCCGTGCGTTATTTGTGCCTCGTTCGTCATTCGCTTCTGTTAATTATATCCCCGCAAATGAATAAATTCATATCCATAAATAATTCAGCGTTGAGAGTTCAAGGTCAAACTTCAAACTACAAACATTAACGATCAAAATATCTTCTTATCAGCTCCGAATACGTTGTTGTCCAGTGCGTTCAGCGTTTGATAATTGGGATCGTAGGTTCCCGCCTGAAATGATTCATACACATATTTCTTTAATAATAGTATCTTAATAATAAATAATAATAATGATAAATAACATTAAGATGCCTCCGTACCTTCGCTCCTGCATTTGCCGGAGCCCTGAAACCGCCCCCTCCACCTGCAGCTGCCTTCTTATCAGCTCCGAATACATTATTATCCAATGCGTTCAACGTTTGGTAATTAGGGTCATACGTTCCAGCCTAAAACGTACATATTTCTTTGGGAATAATAACAAAAAGGCAAACTGTCCGTTAGGCAAGATGTCTTTAGGCAGATTGACCGGTTACGTTCATTTGTAGTTAACGGCAAAATAGCGCGCTCTTGCCCATCTCCGATTAAGTCCCACGAAGTTTGCCCCGTACCTTCGCTCCTGCATTTGCCGGTGCCTTGAAACCGCCCCCTCCGCCTGCAGCTGCCTTCTTATCAGCTCCGAATACGTTATTATCCAATGCGTTCAACGTTTGGTAATTAGGGTCGTACGTTCCAGCCTGCAATTCATATATGTATCGTCAGGAAAATTCGAACGGCATAACTTCGCCGAAACCGACACTTGGTACTACCCTTAACGTTCGTCCAATGCATAATCAAAAAAATCTGCTCACAAATCTTTGGCAAATTGACCGCACCAGTTTTCCTAACGATTTATTGCAATACTTCTTACGAGTTGTAATTTCTACATTCCGAGTAATGAATTCACTCGGAATGTCACCCGAAATCCAAATGGAAAGAGGAAAATCTGCACTTAACCAACCGACCGACCTTTTGTCCGGCATTTTCAGGTGCCCTTATGCCACCAGCCCCGCCCCCACCTCCACCTCTGGCCTTCTTATCCTCTCCAAACACATTGTTATCAAGTGCGGCCAACGTCTGGTAGTTTGGATCATAAGTTCCAGCCTGAAATTTGCCGCAAAACTTCAGGTAGAGACCTGACTTTCGAGACGAAGTATTTTAAGCTTCCAGTCTACAATATGAGCGTACTCAAAATGGTACTTAAAAGAAGATCACACATCAAGACACAAATAACCGAATGAACTGGTCTAATTCAAGCAGTTCTCGAACTTGCATAAGTCGAATCTCGAGAGTTCGAACGTATAATCTCAAGAACTGTCGGATCCGAGTAGCACGATTTAGGTACCGAACTCAAGATCCTCTGAAAATATTCTCGAATTTCTTGATTTTTGAAGGGTTTTCAGGTTTTTTAGAAACTTCTTTCGTTTATTTTATTTCTGGATTGCTGATATTTTCGACTTAAAGACCCACTTTTTGTCCAGCTGCATTCAGTGGTACTTTGGGGGCTGCTCCGCCCCCTCCTGCGGCGCCGGCTTTCTCCTTCTTATCCTCACCGAACACGTTGTTATCGAGAGCAGCCAACGTTTGATAATTTGGATCATAGGTTCCAGCCTGAAATTGTACGCTAGATTTCGGGTCGAAACCTGAATTTCAATGGGTCATTTCCTAAAAATGACATCTCCAGAACTGGTTTCCTTCTTATCGGAATTTCAAGTTATCAGAACTAAAAGAGTTGTTTCGCCGTTCCTTTTTCCATTTAAGTGTGGGCATCACTTTGAGTCTTAAGGTTTGGATTTGGGTTTTGAACTGCGTTGCGGGCATTGTGACCGCCCGTCGCTGACCTTTTGAGCTGCGTTCTGCGGTACAATCGGTGCAGCACCTCCCGCGCCTCCAGCCGGCTTCTTCTTATCTGCCCCAAACACGTCGCCGCCCAAACCGGCCAGAGTCTGATAGTTGGGGTCGTATGTGCCGGCCTGAGCAACAGTATTCATTTTTTTTTGAAATCGTTACTGAAAAAGCAGAGGAAATGCTTAAGAAAGGGCAGTCAGTGTACCTTTGCTCCGGCATTTTCGGGTGCCTTGATCGCACCCGCCCCTCCGCCGAATCCACCTCCGCCGCCTGCCGCCTTCTTATCGGCACCGAACACGTCTTGTCCCATACCAGCGAGAGTCTAAAAATGGCAAATCCACGTGCGATTTTTAAAATTGACATTTGACACTTACTATCACGTGAAGGACGTCGAACATGAAGGCAGCCAATACGGTGCGATTACCTGATAGTTGGGATCGTAAGTTCCGGCCATTCCGCCAGCGCCGGGTTTCGGAGCCTGCGCCGCTGCGCCTCCGCCCCAGCCTCCACCACCTGCGGCCTTCTTATCGGCGCCGAACACGTCTTGTCCCATACCGGCGAGAGTCTGCAATCACCAAATCACGTGAATTACACGTGGAATTTGGTGCGTATACGTCGAGAAGAAGCAATGAAGTGAAAGTGGCATGTGCATATCACGTGGAAGCAGATCCAAATTCACGCGAAACCCGACCGTCTCACCTGATAGTTGGGATCGTAGGTACCAGCCATTCCGCCAGCTCCCTGTTTCGGGGCTTGCGGCGCTGCGCCTCCGCCCCCGCCGCCAGCGCCCTTCTTATCAGCACCGAATACGTCTTGTCCCATACCGGCGAGAGTCTGAAATGTAGAAAAAAATCATCAGCGATTTCAGGTCTCGACCTGGACTAGTGCCAATACGAAGGTGCACCCACCTGGTAATTCGGATCGTAAGTTCCAGCTATTCCGCCTGCGGTCGGTGCCTTCGGCGCCGCGCCCCCACCTCCTCCGCCAGCGGCCTTCTTATCACCGCCGAATACGTCTTGTCCCATGCCTGCGAGAGTCTGCAAATTCATTATTTACTGTTGTTATCACTATATTGTCATTATTGTTAATATTATTATTGCTATTATTATTTTTATTATTATCATTATTATTAGTATTATGACGTATTATCAACAAACTCACTTGATAATTGGGATCGAAAGTACCAGCAATGCCGCCTTTGTCAGGTGGCTTTGGCGGGGCCACGGCGCCTTTTTTCTCTGGCCCACCAAAACCACTAGCATCGCCTGTAATGTGGTCGAGCTAACGTCAGAGACTGGAACTAATGACTGCCTTCCAGCCCCCTATAGGGCGAAATTTAGGCTTGGGCTCGGGCGTGAGCCAGATTCAGTAATAGAAACAATTGTTATTGTTATAATAATTATTGTAATGTTTATTATTGTATTGTTTAGTAACGCAATTATTTTTATTATTATTCGATTCGTTATTATTCATTTCGATGGTATTTATTCGCAACAAACAATTTACTTTTCTCTGCACTCGCGCCTTTCTCTGCACTCTCCTTACTGCCCTCTCCATCACTGTCTTTGGAGTCTTTTTTATTTTTGCATTTCTTTTTGTTTTTTTTCTGGAAATAAACTGAATTCCAAAATTTCTGCAAAAACTTTTCGTGAACAATCTCTTCCCAGGCATTGGGAAGGGATTCTCAAGTTTCCTTTCCAACTTACAACGGTTCCCAGAAAACCTCTCAAATCATCGAGACTTATGGCAAATATTCTTGCAAATTCTTTCAATCGCAAAGAGAATCGCCAAAAATCGAAGTAAATCAATCGCTCAACTGATCAACGCACCTTCCTGCAACAGCAACAACACGAACAGTGAAGATTTTGTAAGAAAGATGTTAAGAATATCATCGATATCAGTATGAATATAAACCATCTCTCGAGTATCATCCAAATATCACCCTCAATACCATATATTTCCATCGCTCTGCAATCACCCCATCGCTCACCGTTACGTTCACAAAAACAACCAATCAATATCAAACAAACCGGCAAAAAAGTGTCCACGCTAATCTTCAGTCTAAGCTCGGCTTCAACTCCAATTCCAGGCGCAGTCTCCAAGTCAACCTCAGATTACTCGGGCTCAGCCCCAGCTCCGGTACAAGTCTCTGCCTGTACCTCACAATCAGTTTAATCTCAGGTTTAGCTTCCACCTCGAGACCAGCTTCTGCCTGAACCTTGGCCTAGTCTCGGATTTGGTTTTCTCATTGAAACTGATTGGTGACGAGTTGTGAAAATATGAAATGCCAACTTGAAACAGTGCAGAATGTATCGCGTTTAGTCGTTTGAGCTGATCGCAGCAGCAGCAGCAGGCACCAAGAGGATATTATATCCGCTGCCGGAAAACGAATGCTTCAAGAAATAAATAAATCCGAATCCGAATTGGATTCACAAAACCGCTCAAGTGTGAATCCGAAATAAAAACTAATTTGATCGATAAAATCCTTTCTGATTTCTTCATTGCGCGATCGAAATTTCAATGAAATCCACTCATCGTCAGACTGACTAATCCACAAAAAAATTCAAAATGCTGATAATCTTTCGCCTTAACATTTCTCTTCTATGAATAATTCATAACACATTTCTTGATGAGTAAATATTTCGTGCGAATCTTTCGAATTTTATTTCAAGTGATTCAATTGAATTCGTACATAGTGAAAAGCACAAAATCAACGACAATTTCAAATGTGTTCAATTGAAATTCTCGTAGATCACTGCTGGTCTAAGCACAATAGTAGAGTTAGGAGGACAGAGATTCTTTGCGATGCTCACCGGCAAACACCCTCTCGGTGGTCATCGAACGAACCCGTCTTGGTAGTCCCCGAGGAGAGTCAGCTCCACCGAGCCTCGCTCGATGTCGACGTCTGCTTTTGCAGCATTGCATTCGGTGCACTCTAACTGCACTCTTCATAAAGCAGAAATCACATCAGAGCACATTCTTTCCATTGTTAATTTTCTATTGATGTTTTTCATTTAATGTCGTCATACTTATCATTTGATATCACCGTTTATTCAGATCGCTGTTCACGAGCACAATCAACAATAATCACTTCATTTATTTATTATTATCATTCGAGCATGCCATATTGTCACTATTATTATTGCAATAATTATTGTGCATGCATGCCATGCCCACTGTTCACGTATTTGCATATATTAAGAAATGCACAGCCCTAATATCGCAACCGTTCGCAGAGATCATTTCGAAATGCATACAACAATCTCGAAGTACAAACTTAATGCAAAAGTCAGTCACATTTTTAGTTGACAAAAATTCGATCGCTTCTTGGCAAACTTATCATTTCTAGGTGAGAGTAAAGTGTTGGCGAAACGTGCCAATCTTACTCTATTGCAGCGTTTAGTTGTGTGTTGTTCGCTGGAGGTGTTTGCTTGAAATATGGATAGAACAGCTTGAGTGGCAAGCAACGGAAACATGTCATTATGCCAATCGCTTTTGTAAAAGACTGACATTATTTTGGACGCATTGAATGTTGTTAGAAAGACAAAAAATTTTGACATTCAACACAATCATAAAGGGAGTTTGTCAAATTCTGACAAAATGTGACAAAATTACGTCAAAAACTTGACATAAATTAATTTTTTATGCCGTTAAATAATTTTATGAGATGTATACTTATTCAAACATCATCAGCAAGGCTATTACTATAAAGCCTACGGCCGTGCTTAGCCACTGCAAAAGTTTCGAATCATTTGTGGTCACTTCTGTGAATAGGATCTGAAATTTTTTAAATAGTAGTAATAAATAGCAAGTATAGATGATAGCAGTAAAGAGTAATGATTAATAAAAATAATAGCTATGAGAAATTAATTATAATAATAACCTCAAAAAAAGTGATATATAAAAAGGTTCCCGTCGCAATGCAGGTGAGTATCACTGAAGCAATATCTTTTGCCACTGACGTCATATCCGAACCCTGGAAGCGTACCTGATTCAGGCAAGGAAAGCGCTTACAGTAACCTCTGACCACGAATTACAGTAATCTTTACCCGATTCAGGCCAGAGTAAAACCAACTCATTTACAGTAACCTCTGCTGAAAAGCTACCGTAATAGGTGCCTGACTCAGAGGTGCAAGAAAGGTGACCCGCTCTTGCAGCTACGTATCACTCTGAAAGTCACGCAGATCACTCACTCTCACGGCCATACCAACAGCGGCGCCAAGCGGTGATGTTAACGAGACAAGCGCCACCAGCAAGATTACGGTATATGTCCGTGCGGGATGCGAACGCACTAACCGCAGCCCAATACTGAACAGTACAACCGCCTTATGCACAATGATACCGAAAAACAGCGTAGCCAAACTCAACGTCGAGTCCTGAAACGTTGAAAACATACAACGTCGTGCGTTAGGTCGGCCAAAAGTTGCGCTCAATTTTTTAGAAGCTTCGACAGGGGTTAAAGATCGCGTCAACATGGAAGAACAGCGGCACTTTTTTACTTTGAGGGTCGCATGCGAACGCGCTCGCGTATGACAACCGATGCCACGCCTACTGCGCATGGCCTCAGCCTGAGTGTGACCTCAGCCTCACCTAAGCGTAGCCTCTGATCACTCGATGTCACAACGGGGACTAGTAAGCGAGCTCAGGCTTAGGCTTAGGCTGAGACTACACTTAGGCTGAGGCCATGCGCAGTAGGCGTAGCCTTGGTCTATGTGAAAGCGTCGTTCATAGTGTACGAGCGCATGTGTGTATCGTTGTACGCGAGCGTGCTCGCGTGCGACCCCCTCAAAGTAAAAAAGTGCCTTTTTGTGCGGAATGTTGCGAAGCTTATCGTGATCCTTAGTTATTTCCTGCCCAATCCAACCCAAATTCTCGAACACAACTCAAAAAATTCTCCACTCAAACACCCAAAAATGTCCCGATTCACTCAAAATTTCCACCGAATTCATCGAAGAAATTCCGCAAAGATTCGCCCAACCTGAACTCCAAACACGAAACCCTCCAGACACGAATGGAATGTGAATGCGGTCACAAACGTTATGGATTTCACAAGTTCTGGCGCACTGCCAACTCGTCCGACATCGACCGCGACGCGAGCCGCTTGCACCAAAGATGTGCCTCGATGTCGCATCGTTGGTTCGCGTTGAGCGTGCTGCAGTTCAACGCCAACCGGCTGAATGATGGCCTTTCCGTGACTAAAATTCCGCGTATTGCGCTCGAACGCCAACTACAGTATTCCAAAGCGATCACGCGATACGGTAAAACTACCGTATGCTCCGCATCTTACCGTACCCACCCACAACTTAACGCGTCGCAGCCAATCATAAATTCTTCAATAAAGCAGTCAAATCAAAATACCTCACTTACAATCTACCGTATCCCCAATCAACCTCATCCTCTACCGTATCCCCAATCAACCTAATCCCCTACCATACCACCAATTAACCATATCCTTAAGCAACTGCTATGTTCTCAGCTAGCCACTGAGACAACTGCAACCGAAAGCAAGCAACAAAGCACCGCAAGCCCAACCTCAGCTCCATACTTCTGGCCACTTCACATTCTTTGCACTCCGCACAATCGTCGATTGATATCGAAGTGCGCAACGTGCTTCTGCTTATCTTATTTGCGTTATTGTTGCTGTCGTTATCACTGTGATTATCACCGTTATCCTTGTTTGTGGCACTTCGCGACGACAGCAGTGCAATCCGCGACGTTTCATATTCATAGATTTTCAGTGAGATCTCTTCGATCAAGTACACAAAGAAGAAGCCTAAGCCAATGATCAACGGCACAAACGGATAATCGGTCGACCAAGCCAGTCTGCTTTTTGCCACTTCGTATGTTTCACTGAAATCAACAACAAATGAAGAGCACATCAGACAACATCAAGAGATCCACTTTGATGCGACTAGTTTGCTCGTTTTTTAATGAATTCAGTTCAATTGCGGTACATTTCATCTCGATAATTCGATAAAATTTGAATCAGAATGGAAGGTTCAAGTAATCGTCAAAAATTCGATCGATAATCATAAGATCAATGAGAAAAGTCCAAACGCACCTCGCAAAAGGCATTAAATCGAGCAAACAAACACCTAAGAAGACACCTCCCGACAGACACGACAGCATTGAGAGTGCCAACGACGCATAACCACCGTTACCGATTCGCTGACGTTTATCGACAAAATTATTTATCTGAAACATCGAAAGGTTTCGATTTTTTTAAATTCTGTTGCTTGAACTCAAATTAGAACTGAAACAGTATTGAAAAAAGCCAAAAAAACGATAATAATATTAAAAAAAACAATATTAATCAATAATAATAACAATAATATTTAAAAAACTGTGCATTAGTGACAGCAAATTTGCTTACCTTGATGGGTAATAGCCCAAAGCAGAACGATATTACGGCCATCGCAATAAGTAAAGCTATCTTCAATACCAGCACGTCCATTGTCTCTTAACGCGATTTCCTTGGCGTCGTACACACTAGAGTAACAACGCAAAAGAACTGTAATTTTGAGTTCGGATACTGTAACTTGAGTTTGAGTTGCGATCGCGTACAAGGAACAGGTTGAACTGGCAAAAAAACGATGAAAAGACACGAAATTACCCTTCCTCTTTTAAGTCATCAAAATGAAATCATCTCATAAGCTTGACGCATTTTACAATGGTTTACTTCAGCACACCTTCAAGGCCAGAGCCTATGTCTAAGTCTAATCCTGAGCACTGAGCCTCAGCTTCAACCTGAGGCTAAGGCCAAGAAGGGACGTTAGCCCGAGCGAGGCAGACCTCGGCTTGAGTCTAAGCACAATCTAGACGTGATCGCGAGCCGAATTTAAAGCGAAGATCAGAGCGCTATGACACAACGCAAAGTCAATGCAACACAATCGAGCGCAATGCGAACTGCAGCACGACTCACTGATAAG
Organism: Anisakis pegreffii; assembly: GCA_035041965.1. Lineage (NCBI taxonomy): Eukaryota > Metazoa > Nematoda > Chromadorea > Rhabditida > Anisakidae > Anisakis > Anisakis pegreffii. The sequence continues at coordinate 18,688 of JAPYMA010002272.1, forward strand.
AACACTGATACGACAAAGAACACAACACAAAAACACACAAAAAATATTTCACCGTCAAATCAGAAATAAAATAACTACGATGGCAATGAAACAAGTGATCATTTGATATATCATTAAATATTTGCTACATTAACAATTAATCATAATGATAACAATGATAATAATAATAAAATAATGATAATAATAATAATAATAATAATCACAAATAACAAATATTAATGACAAATGACAAATATAGTGACAGATGTCAAATAATGACAAATATCGAGCCAGTTACCAATAAATGCCACGTGATGATAGTGATAAAAATGATAATATTATAATATAATTGCAGCAATACTCACAATAAAACGAGTACAATCAAACGAAAATAATATTAAAGACAGTACATACTATACTTGAATATATGTAGTAAGCATAAGTGGCCTTAATTATGTGTCCACCTACAATACTGAATGCAATTACACTGATGTTATATTGACTTTAAAGAAAATCTATAATGATAACATAACAAATGCAAACAGCGGTGTTCGGTATCAACAGCAAACAAGCGAATAGCAATCGGCCTAGCAAGCACTCCACAATCAAGCACTAATCTATCGTCTCCCTACCAAATCCTCTCACGTTAACCATTAATTTCACGTGAACACACGAGTGTTTCACGTGAAAATTTACGTGTTTACGAATGTTTTACGTGAAATTAATCAAATTCCACTTTTCTTTCACACTGCTGAATATGTTTGGTGAACAAAACAATAAACGTGTACGCATACTCGCTAATTATTGATGACGGCATCATTTAATAATAACAACGATAATGATCAAATCTTTATTTAATCACCTAAAAATATCACATCACAAAACGAAACAATTCAATTCACACATCCACTCTTCAAATTCACAATCGATAGAATTAATAAATTTAATAAAAGTCACAATCAATCATGAATACCACACGTTTACAATGTTATTCATCCCATCTCGAAAAAATAAACAATATCAACAGAATAACTGATCACCATTCCCCTTAAAAAAGGTTTTTTTTCGCACTCCAGAAAGCCTTTGCCCATTCAAAAACTCGGGAAAGCTTCCTGGCAGTGATTACGGGGATTCCCTGGCAAGATCTCTGCCTGAAACACACCGGAATCTCTCGTTTACTTTGACTCTGGAGCGACTCCACAACTAGACTCCGGCTTGGTTGAGTCTGGAGATTGGGCGCTTAAAGCTCGCACATTTGATTTCGGTCTTGGATACAAATAAAAGAAATTATACGCAAATATAGCACAGAACAGATTTAAAAGTATAATCCAAAACATTACTCAACGCAATAAACAAATTACAGGCCTTGTTGTTATTTATTATTATTATTATTATTATTATTACTATTAATTATTTATTTATTATTATTACTATTTATTATTATTTATTATTATGAAACAATTCGGAAAAATAAAAATTTATATGGTTATATTATGCTATTCAATAAATAATATTATTATGAATCATACAGTATTTATTACTGTAATAAGAGATACACGTTACTTTGTTGAATGATTGTCATTATTATGCGCTAACACAGTAAAACTTGGTGAGGACATTACTGGAAATATATTGTGAAGCATTGCTTTTATTACATGACTTATCATGCATTATTATTGTTAGTATTATTATTATTATTTATATTATTATTCTTATTATTATTTATATTATCATCAAATTACCTCTATATGACATGAATTTCTGTGTGATATTATGTGACACGAATATATTCTCCCCTATAGCACTTCTCAACAGCTCAGTATCGCACAAAATCGACTCGAACAAAACTTAAAATCAAAAATTCGGATGCCAAAATCCAGAATACAAAATCCAACGTCCAAGATACAAAGACCAAAAGCAATTGAATAAGCGATCAAATTATTACGGCTATTCCAGATCTCTTGTTTATAACTGATACTCGGAATCGCAGCAAATCTAAATTCTGCGAATTGTGTGCGATATGCAGTGATTCGTTAGTCAGTCACTTGCGATTGCATTCTGCTGAAAATAGTAATACGTAACTGAACGAAGTACA